>JAYJMA010050586.1:0-10951 GCA_036873895.1 Parotocinclus cabessadecuia | reverse complement strand
ACAATAAAGGTTTAATAAACATTTAATATGTTACATAAATTATAGCACGTCCCGTCTGGTAACATAGGGCATGTTCGCGTCCCGATGGCGTCCCATTAACCGGAATCGACTGTATTGTAAATCTCACAAGTTTATTGAACAAGGTCACCACGTGACTACCTACTGCACTGCCGACTTCCTCATCAGAGTGCGGGAGAGTATTGTACTGCGTGTCGAAGTGCAAATCAAATTCGTATTGTAAATTCTAAATCTCCTAAGTAAGGCCACCGTGAACTGCGAGTACCTGCACGCGACGCGAGAGATTCCTGCAGTCATGTTCCCAAATCTATTGGGAAGCCTTCACAAAAGAGCGAGGAGTACACAAATTTATTTGGGTGTCGCGGTCGGAGGCAAATCAGTCCTATTAAAATCACAACGTGCAAGAACTTTGCTTACGATCCAGCCGAAGAGTGTCGTGATGTTCTTTTTTGTCAGATTACCCAGCCGGTTCAGAAACGCACTGTGGATCACGCTTCACGTGCTAGGTTTAAAAAAAAGTCCGAGGGAGAGCAAATCCATCATTTTTTTTATGTGTTTACATCACATTTAAAACATAGTAACAGCATGTGTAAACAAAGTAACATGCTCCTTGCAGGTCTTATTCTGCAGTCCTCCGACAGGGACACTTAAGGTCAAATCCACTCTTCATTCGAGACCATTTACCCGACACTGCCTTTCCTTCCTCGGCTCGCTCAAGCACCTCTCTGCCCAGACCAACACAACTCACAACTTCCCGTTGACAGGAGGGGAGATTATAGCACTTTTAATACGCCGCCGACATTCAAGATTAAGCACCCGAAGACACGCTTGACAAAACCCAATTTCCTCTCACTGTTCCGTTTCCTTCTCTTGGTCAGACTTGGGAGCGGAAATCTTCGAGAAAAATGGAGATTTGGAATTGGAAGCGTGCGGAATTAGCTGCTGACTGAGTAAAACAACGTGTAAATACGAAAAGGCGTGTGCATAAACAGTGAAGGCGGACAGACGACAAAGTGTGTGGTACGGTTCAGATTCAGTGAGCTGCTCTTCATTTCCTTGGTTCGCGTCACATTATTCGCACTAAGCAAGGGTGACATGCACTCTCGTCCTGTATCTCTCTCAGAGTTCAGGAACTCGCTACAGTAACATCTTATTTGATATGATTGAGTGGGAAGGGAACTTAATACGCTGTAGTTTCTGTAACATTATTTCAAAGAACAGCTGTGGCAAGTTTTAGCTACAGGACATAGTCTGGCAGACTTAAAAAATAAAATAAAATTAGGGTTGGCTCATTACCATTTATTCATGCCCGATACCGATACTGCAAACTTCAATATCTGGCGATAACGATATCAGATCGATACACTGATACCACCTTTGGCGCTGCGTACGTTTCACTCGGCTGTTTTACTGTTATCACCCTTGAGCTTAAAAGAACTCCACACAGCAGACGTGACGACCACGCTGCTAGCAAACAAGTTTTAACTCGAGATCCAGCTATTGCTCAGGTCACATCCCTGTTTACGGAGTGTTGTCCAAATTGTAGTAAAGCATAAACGTCATAGGAAAGATGTCGGATTAAACTGTTTATCCCCCCCATTCGATCTCCGACCCAGTGATTCTGCCGCATAGCGGACCGATACCGATACAGAATATCGGATCGGTATAGCCCTAATAAAAATAACTGCAATAAATGACTGAGAATATAAAGCTTTAACAGAGACTGATAAACTCACACTTGTATCTAACTGGGGGAAATGCCTTCTAAAATGTTAGTGGGTGTTATATTTATAGTATATATTATAATTATATTAAATTATATTTTGGCAGATCTGGCTACTGTTATAAAGCATGTGACAGCAACTGTAGCTTTCCACAATCGTTCTCGTCTAGGTTCCGTTTAGAATATTAATAATATATGTGTGTTGATGCCTTGGCTGGTTTTTTTTTTTTTTTTTTTGTTCAACAGAAATGGTTGCACTTAATTGTCCATTATACAAAAAGAACAACTAATTAAGATTTGAAAGCTTATACCATTTGCAGTCTGCCATAAAATGCTGGGCTGTATGCATCCGAGTACAATACCGCTCACAAAAATGAGGGGATACTTCAAAATGAAACATCCCATAATGAAATGTCCCCTAATGTTTGTGAACAGTGTTTATAATAGCTGTAAAAATTAACATGCTGAAATGGCAATATTTCGATTTTCATGAACAGATGGCGCCTGTGCTGAAGGACTTCGCCCTGTACTTACTACTCGTATCAAACTGGGGAAAAGGCCTTTTTAGATGATTTAAGGAAATTGTAAACAATACAGTATTTCAAGTAGCTAATCATAATAGTTTTAAGGACGCATGCAGGGCTTCTCTGGAAAGAAGGTACTGGACTCTGGACCAGAAGGTCCAGGGTTCGAATCCCACATCTGCCAAGTTGCCACAGTTGAGTCCTTGAGCAAGACCCTTAACCCACAATTGCTTGGATTATAAGACTGTATGAGTTGTAAGTCGCTAAATGCTGGAAATTTATGGATTTTATACCAGTAATCAGATTACTCGTTGTAAATGTATGGAAAACAGAGGTGCAACCGAAGGGATAAGGTTCAAGTCCCAGCTCCGTCGAGCCCCTTGGAAAAGTGTAACAGAGACACGCCGCTGTGTATAAGGGAGTCTGCTAAATACTGCAACTGTCTTTTAAGAAGACTTTACCATTTGACGTCAACGCTGTATTATGGTTTAGAAATCTTGACCATAGCAACCAAACAATCACAACAACTAACTCATGCGCAAGAGCCAGCAGGAGGTCATAATGCAGAGCTTGATTACATGAGGAAATGGCGTGACCTCGGTCACCCCTAGGAGAAGAAAAAACAAATGCGAGGAGGCACGTGCACGTCAGTCAACAACAGAAAAGGCAGCACGCATTCGCAAAAAGTACATCGTAATCCTAACCCGATCCAACGCGGCACCGCTGAACCGCATCCAGGATCAAAGGCTCGTGACAAGTGGACATCCAAAGTGTTGCCCTGAAGTCCAGCTACTTTCCAGTTAAAAACTGAACCCCCGAAGCACTTCAGGCGGTCCTCTAATTCGGCTCAAGTACAAGATGTCAAAGCAAATATGTTGACGATGGCCGCTCCCTGTGTAATTCAAGTGGAAGGAGTGGACTTGCTGAGCTAAAAGGGAATGTCAGCAAGATGTAAACACTTCCTTTCAGGAAGAGAGCACTTCCTTAATCCTGGAGCAAAACCCTCTCGGTCTTTATTTCCAGCCACCGAAAGCTAAACTACGCCTAACCTTTTTTTTTTTTTCCAGCGCGTGGACCAGCTGGGAATTGTAGCTTTCCCTAATATGAAAACTTGAAAGTACGTTAGGATGTGCCTAATTACTACGAAACCGGCCAGGTTCGCTAAAGCAAAACTAAATTACGAACAGGACTGCATTTATTGATAATTGCAGGTTAACTGAAAAAGCCACTTGTTCGTTCATCCAATCCAGAACTTTATTACTGGAAATCCTTATTACTGATATTTGTACCAGGAACTTATTCCAACAGCTAAGCTTGAGCAGTTTTTCTCCACTATCCAGCTAAGGAGCTAAACGTCATTAGCGAAGGTGTGGTAATTAAAGCTGCACACTTTTTATGGCACGCACGCACACTCCAATAAAACACCTTCTGTGAGAAACTTGTGTGTTTTCCCTCGTTTTAGATCTCAAACAGCTGTCGCAGTCTGGCGCTAACATTCTGTTGTAGCGCGCACAGCCAGGCACGGCTAAAAGTAAACCTCAATGGTATTTTTGACCGAAAAGCCCCCCCGAGGACAGAACCTCGAATGTGTCCAAGTCAAAGATGCACAGGCCAATTACACAACCCGAGGCATTCGTGTGCTGTCAGAAGAGGCAAAGCCCATGTTTCCAGTGTAGTGGTTAAAAATACCTTGGGCTGCCCACACTCCACCCGTACTCCTGCCTTTTGCTCTGCCAGAACCACCCCCACCCCCACCCCCACCCCCTATTGCCCTGCAGCTTTGCATTTTGCCTTTTCTGGCTCAATATGCACCTCCAGGTCTGATTAAGTTCTTTAGTTTTTATCCCTCTCTCTTATCGTTTCCTCATTCGTGTGTGTGTGTGTGTGTGTGTGTGTGTGTGTGTGTGTGTGTGTGTGTGTGGTGTTTAGCAGGTACACACTGTACAGGCCAGCTTGCTTAACCCTGACCACCTCACATCGACTGAATGAAGGCCTTTCATGGAGACTTTAGTCTGGGATGGAAAGAACCACAGAAACAGCTTAGCACTATTTACCTTGGACTGTCTTTAGAGTCAGACGATTTACTGTCTGTTTAAACCTATTTAACAATCAGGTTGAGGTTTAAGTCTATGCTTAAGAACAAACATGAAAAATTCACATGACCTTAAAGGTAAATCATTGATACCTTGTGAATGTGGGATCTGTGGGTTTTCCCCACAGATAGTCCAGTCAAGCCTCTTACCCAACCCCTCCACCACCACCCCCCACCCCCACCCCCACCCCACACACACACACACACTCGAGCGTAAACAATTAGACAATAAGTGTGTACACATGCATGTAATAATCTGATAAAAGGTAAAAAAAAAAATAATAATAAATCTGCACTTATTGCGAGAGAGAGCGCCGAATTTTACCCCAGTTATCAGAGGCCTCGCAGCATGTACGCCCCAGTTGCCAGATTTCAATCGGATGTGGCAGTGTGTGCATGTGCGCAGAGCGGCTATACAGGGGGAGAGACATGGTTGCCAGATATGCTTGTTCTTAAGAGTTTTCTCTTCTTATGGGTTTGTTCACACAGACCAGTTGGAGGATATAGTAGAATATGGCAACCTATCCAACGCTTTTTTTAAAAAAATGACGATTTATGATTATTTCGTAGTAAAAATTGAAGTTTATGACATCTTTTAATGGGATTATTGGCTGGCAGAATCAGATTATAGTCGGAATCAAGCAAACCATGTGGTTTCCCATTATGTGATTACGTAAGTGCGTGTACACTCCTTGATGGGATTTCTGCCATTTATCGGATTATTACGTGCATGTAAATGCACTCCATGTGAGACAGGGATTTAGTTGCTTAGAAGTAACGCTTTGTGACATCACAGACTTGTACACACCCTGCTCTTGGAGCTGTGTCAGTTGTGTCATAATGGCCAAATTGTACATAATCTGACTACGGATCAGTTCACGCTCAAATACGGTTCTGTACCCTTTTCGAGCCTGATTCGCACCAACAACTCCTTTGTTCGTGCCACGATACACTTCCACAAACGTGTAAAGAAGATCAGGTCAAGTCGGTCAATGCGCCCACTCGCGCCTTTTTTGTCATCCAATCTGTTGAAAACACCCTACTCCGATTCCTCCCCCAAAACAACGGCTACGCCGAGAGGTTTCCGTAATTGTTCCTCTCCCAGACACAGGATCGTAGAGAAAGCATTAGAAACATTTCTTCCATTGCCGTCCTGTGCAGAGTCAAAAATGCATGACCTTGTTCCCGTTTTTATTGCACGTTGCGCTCGGTGAATTTTTCTTCTAATACGTTTCCGCCATTTCAGCCCGGATAGAACATTTCTGCCAGGAAGCCGACAGGGCGGTAGTACTTAAACTGGGTGGCGTCATCCTCAACCTCGCGAAGGTTATGAATGAAGTTATTTCAGCCAGGAATGTTGAGCATTTCTGCTAAATCAAACCACAGTTGGTCCTGAATCGTGGTCACGCAGAGGAGGTGTTTTCTGCCTCACAGACTGCTCAGCTGACCGCACTGACGCTTCCAGGAAGGATGAGTAGAAATTATGGAAAAAAGGATCATCCACCGAGTCACGTTGGAGTGTTTACGGTGTGTTGTGCTCTGTGGTAAAGCAAGTCCAACCCTCTTATCCGACGAAACGGCTATAAATTCTTGAGATACTTCAGCCTTATAGAGAGGGCCGGCTGCTTTGTGCTTTTCCTCGACACAGCTGCAATTACATTTCACAACTTCTTCCAACAACCGTCTGCATCACGGCCAGCGTGCGCTAACTGTTGCTATAGTCACTGGGAAAAAACGACCGCAATTCGTAAATGCTGCCGCCTCGTCTTTCACATCCTGCTGACAATTAGACCGAACGGCAATTTGTTTCCACCTTCTAACACAGACTAAGTGTTTGTTTGGCTACCGTGTCTCTACATGATGCCATTCTATACAGTGGGGAGCGTTTATTTAAAAAAAAAACAACTGTCTAAATAGAAAGACATTGATGGGAAATCAAATTGCCAATAACTGTCACATTATAACGCTCAGTAGTCAAACACTATGAACACCGGAGCTGCATTTGTGGCACGAGAGAACCAATATAGATGCAAAAAAGTAGAAATTAAGTGGGGGCACACCTGGACCGGTGACATGACAGCCACAGACTCCAGAAGCTGCGGGCCGTGTAACTGGACTACATGGCAGCACTAACCAACCAGTGGCATTCTGGTTAGGCAAAGTGAGGTCTGTAGGTTACAAAGTTGTGGATATGGTGCCTGGTTACGGTACGGCTTCGAGCCAGCTGGTGCAAATTTTGCCTTGGGCTTGCAATGCAAAGTCGGCCTGTGGTGGCCTTTTGGTTAAGATACTGGACTATTGACCTGAAGGTCCAGGGTTCAAAATCCCACCTCTGCCAAGCTACCACAGTTGGGTCCCTGAGCAAGGACCTTACCCCACAATTGCCTTTATTGTAAGACTGTATGAACTGTAAGTCGCTGTGGATAAGGGTGTCTGCTAAATGACAAATGTAAATGGTATGTTGACAGAACTCGTGATTGACTATCCAACAAGTTAATATAAGACCCGACACTTCATATCAGACAGGGTGAAACAACATACTACTAAACGAACAGTAGATCAAAAAATATCAAATGTACCTCACCAATACCACAGTTCTTCTAGCGATCCCCATCAAGCACACCATGAGAGGGTACCACACTGGCAAAGCCCCCTTCTATAAATGCATTATGAGAAGCACAGTTGCAATTTGCAACTCCATTTCCTTTGTCTATAGACTCCAGTAAAAATGCAGTCCAAAACATTTTATGTGAACTACAAAAAAAAGGGATACAGGAAGCTACTGACAGCGGGCCAATATATTGTTACCAACATAACAGCCCTGTAATAAAGTATTATAGTGTGTTTCATATGACCAAAATCGTAGGTAATTAATAACGTGCATAAAAACATAAGATTGTACCAAAGTGTAACACTTTTGGAAGTAAACATTTGTATTGATTTCAAATAAAATGACCATTTTGGTTATTCCACTAAGTTAATACACAATAAATAATTTTATCCATAAGGCCCTACAGTGTGTAATTCTCCCAACCTACATAGTTCATTACCTTACTTGAGGACCAAACGTTGGCAGGATTTGAACTCTGAACCTTCCAACAGATAGTCCAAAGCCTCAAACTCTGAGCCATTGCCATCCCATGAAGCATTTAGCAGCTGTCCATATATAGAGCTACCTACCATTGAGCTGACAAGTTTAACGGCCCAAAAGTGGTACTTTGACTGAGCAACATGAACTTGCAACACTTTCACAGATAGTCAGATAGCCCATAGCCTTGACCGCTGAATGACCCCGTTCACTGAGTGGGGTCTGAAGCCAAACCAGAGAACACGTGGGGATTTGGGGATGGGATGGATTTGGAATGTTGGCTCATTTTAGCTGTTGAAATTATTTTGATTAGGGCTACCAATTTACAGAATTTTAAAAAATGTTCATCTAGTCATCAACGTTCATCTCTAGTCAGGAGTCTGAGACAGCCCAACAGGTCCTGTTATTTGGGTAAGGGATAGACTTCTCTCTTTTGCCACTGAGTGACAATAGTCAGTTTCAGGTCGCTGTAAACTTGTGTATGGAAAGTCATTATTCTCCCAACAAGTTGACTTGCCAAGTGAAGAGCTGTACTCAGACAAAGCAGGTCTTGGTTCTTACCTGATAAGAGGCCAGACAATATAAGCTCTTATAAATAAAGAACTACCAGTCCTCATTTTTAGCATTTCTAGGCTCATGTGGACTTGTGTGACCTTGATAACCTTAACCAGTCATTATTTCCATTTTTCCTTGGACTTGTAGCAGAAAAACCCATCCACTAAGCTGAGAAGCCATGTATTACCTGCCCTTTCAGGGTAGACAGAAATGTGTACAGAATACTTCAGGGATAGATTATATGTGAAGGCCTCAATAACATGCTTCAACTAAACATAAGCTTGGTGGAAAGGCAAAGACTCTTCTACAAATAGGTTTTCCAAGAGATACACAAAGAAGGGCTTCAACAAAACACACCTTTGAGTCAATAGATACAACTCGTTCAGTAAAATCTGCCTTCCCCTTGCTGACCCGCGACCTTGTGTTGATTAAGTGGAAAATAATGGATGGATGGATGTATGGATGGATAAACAGAACTGTGATGGAACAGCCGTTGGGCACTGGCCTATGTACCTGAAGGT
This sequence comes from Parotocinclus cabessadecuia, assembly GCA_036873895.1. Taxonomy (NCBI): domain Eukaryota; kingdom Metazoa; phylum Chordata; class Actinopteri; order Siluriformes; family Loricariidae; genus Parotocinclus; species Parotocinclus cabessadecuia. Next base: position 2,430 of record JAYJMA010050586.1, on the reverse strand, counting down.
CCAGGCTTCAAACCTACAGGTTCTAATGCAGGGTCTTTTAACAAAACCTTTAACCACAATTGCTTGGCGTACTGTGAGATTTCAAAGGAAAACTGTGAATTGACAGTTTCAACATGAACTTTTAGTTTGACCACAAAGTTCACAGTTCTACTATGAATTTCAGATGGTAATTTGGCCAATTTGTGGTTCTTAGGACAATAGGCAAGGAGCCTGGTGAGCAGGCAACAACTGTACAACTGCGCAATTATTCGAAAATGGAAGAAACACAAGAAGCCTGTCAGTCGTCCTCGGTCTGGGGTTCCAAGTACGACCTCACCTCATGAGATGATTCTGAGAAAGGTCAAGAATCGGCCCAGAACGACACAAAAGGACCTGGTCCAAAACCTGAAGAGAGCTGAGGACACAGTCTCAAAAAGATGACCGTTAGTAACACACTACTCTGTCATGGTTCCGTTGCACACCAGCAAATGTCCAGGCCTGTTTTAAGTTCACCAATGACCATCTGTAGGTTCCAGAGGAGGAATGGGAGAAGGTCATGTGGTCAGACGATACCAAAATGGACCAAAAACTCCACTCGCCTTGTTTGGTTGAAAAAGAAGGATGCTTCAACTGTGAAGCATGGAAGTGGAAACCTTGTACTTTGATACCAGAAGGTCCAGGGTTCAAACCAGGTTTATACAGCAGGGTGTTTTGATAAAACCTTTAAGCATCAATTGCTTGGTATCACAGGAAAAAAAATGTACTGGGAGATTTCAGAGTAAAACTGTAAATTGTGAAAGTAAACTTCCACAGTTTCGCCATCAAGTTCACAGTTCTACTATGAAGGTTTGATGGTAATTTGGCCACTTCATGGTCCTACTATCAGTACATGGTTTTCTGGGTTGTAAGACTGCAAATGTTTGAAGTCTCTCTGGATAAGGGCATTTGCTTAATGGCTAAATGTAAATGTAAACAAAACAAGCTAAGGTAGCTAACACAGACCATCAAGCTCACAAAAGTCATGCTGCTAGGCAAAGTGTCTGATGACGAAGCTTGCTTAGTTATTGACACTAACTAAGATTAGCTAGCCAGTGTTAATTAGCTTTGCTTGCTTGGTTAATAGTTAGCACCACACCCTTCATTACATGATCGGCACTGACCGTGCAAACTGAACTAACAAGAGATGACACCAAGCATGAAAGCTGAAGTAATAAAGGTTATGGAACAAACAGAAGTGTAGGGTCTTAGCTGCTAAGGTTTATGGACTAGAAGGTCAAGGGTTCAAAGCTCCGAGGTACCACTGTTGGGTCCTTAAACAAGGCCTTTAACCAACAACTGCTTGGATTTTAATGCAGTATCAGTTCGAATGGCGCACTGGAGAAGACTTTGCTAAATGACAAAATGTAGCTAAACGAAGCTAACAAAGGTAGCTAACACAGACTAGCTGATGTGGTAATGACTGGGGCACTTTGTGCATGTTGAACCCAAAAACTGGTACCTGGCCGATGATGAAATTTTGACGCTTGCTTGGTTAATCCCATAGACTTTATTATCTCTGTTCGCTTGGTTAGCATACAGGCTTCGTTAGCGCCACTGGATAGCACCGTAGCTTTTGTTCAAACCACTTGCTTAAGTTTTTTAAGCTCGGCTTGCTTGGTTAGTGCTACGGCCTCTGCTAAGAGAATTTGTGCCGCCCTGTTGGACTTTCCCAGTTAGATGATGCTGTTGTTTAAAAATAAAAGGTTAGCAAACGAGGTGAAAAACGCAGCCACACCTGAGTTAAAAATGTAAACAGAGTGGGTACGTGCAAGGTCGGGGCGAGCAAACGGTGTGTGAGTCCAATCGTGTTTGCATGAGCGGAGTTTGTTTGCTTCCATTATCTGCTGTTTATGTTTGACTAATTCAAGGAGTCCTTGAGCCATTTGTGCTGAGAGGGAAGAAAGTGTAGGTGGGGGTGCGCTAGTCTTAATTAGCACTCCGGCAAGATGCTAATTGATAATCTACTGAACTCGTTCACTCATGAAAGCCCGATCGTATAAACAAAAACACATTAATAGTTGTAATGGAAAACGGCGAGCTTCACCTTTAGGCCTGTTTGTCACATCAAGTGTTTCAGTCGCTAAAGAAAAGAATCTAGCATGGGTTTTTCTTCCAGGCCAGTAAACAGAACGGACTTCAGATGCTGCTGGTCAATTAGCAAGATCATACGGGTTTTGTCTAGATGAGAACTCAAATGTTCCTGCTGGGTGGTTCTACTGGTTTAAAACAAACACACAAACACACACACACGAACATGCCCTATGTTACCATATGGGACGTGCTATAATTTATGTAACATATTAAATGTTTATTAAACCTTTATTGTACGATTTATACGTATAGCGAACGTACAAACAAGAACTACTGTTGCTTAGCAACTTTGTTCATTGAAAAATAAATTTGCAACCGAGT
>JAYJMA010050575.1:0-10952 GCA_036873895.1 Parotocinclus cabessadecuia | reverse complement strand
ACGTACACATCCACACACACACACACAGTGACACACACACACACACACACAGTGGCACACACACACACACACACAGTGGCACACACACACACACACACACACACACACACACACACACACACACACACACACACACAGTGGCACACACACACAGTGGCACACACAGAGACACACACAGTGGCACACACAGTGACACACACAGTGACACACACAGTGACACACACAGTGACACACACAGTGACACACACAGTGACACACATTTTCCATTCTTCTCTCCATGGTATGGATACACAAATACACATCTGATGTGCAGCAATGCAATCTTATCTAAAATCTCTGATCAAATTTCATGCTGCTTTTGCATCAATCCAACTACTCTACTTCAGTCGGCCAAGTTACAGATACTTTTAAGAGACGTTCCAAATTGTAATCCTTAATAAAAGCATTTTACCACTTAGAGCAATGATGGTGAAATGTAACACACCCCATTCAAGTCCCAATTATACACATACGCCAAGATGGTAAAGCCTAAGCAAGCGACTGCGCTAAAAATCACTTCACTAAATCATGGGTATTAAATGCACAAGATATTAAAAATCATGCACTGTGATCTTTTGTTAACTGCATCAAAAGGGTTTCACAGGCCAAGGACAACCATCTAACAAATCATCAAGAACTTGAAAGAGAGTAATTCATTTGCAGTGGAGAAGGTTTCAGGCACCCAAGAAAGTCAAGCAAGCGTCAGGACCGTCTCCTCAACAAGATGCAGCCACGAGATCTGGTCACCACCAGTGCAGAGCTTGCTCAGGAATGGGCAGGCGAGAGTGTGTCTGAATGCACAGTGAGACGTAGGCTTTTGGAGGATGGCTTGGTGTCAAGAAAGTGCAGCAAACAAGCCATCTCTTCAAGAAAAACATCAAGGACTAAGATAAAGTTATTTCCCCAGATTAACATCTAGAACTGAACTAAGCGGTAGAAGCTTAAGGGCCTTGCTCAAAGGCTCCAAGAGTGGCAGCTTGGTAGAGACAGGATTTGAACTCTCAGCTGTCCAATTTGGAGACCACAGCCTTAACCACTTATTCCTTTTGGTCAGCTCTAGATCCCCTCTGAAGTATCATGAGAACAAACCAACAGAAAATCTCATTTCATCCAATTTGTAATTTCTATTCACACTCAAACCCAGACTTCCATTTAATAACAAGTAGTCTTTTGAAAGCAAAAAACACACCTAAAAAGCTAAACAAACGAATCGTCAAAACACCTTGAGCTGCAATGGGGGTGATAATTAGAAGCCTTTCAGCACCCAGCTGCCTTCTTACACAATTCTCTCCACAACTTTTCACTGCACATGTACAAACCAAATGTTTGTTGCAGCATCTGCTTATAAATAGCCGAGTACACAGATTGGATTCTACATGTTACAGGAGGCCACACACAGGGAAAGAAAACGGAAAGGGAGCAAAAAGACCATGGGAGAAATTTGCAAAGTAAGCAATGTGGAACAGAAGGGGGGGGCCTTCATCACTCCTTTTATTATGACACACAATGTTCCTCCAAACGCCCTCGTATTTGCCCGCACCCGCATTTGCCGGTGTAACCCTCCAAGGCTACACGGGCTTGGAAAAAACCCCTGCTGACACAGCCGTATGCAGATGACCGGATTCAACCAGATCGAGTCAGATCCGACAACGCACCACATACAACAACACTGATACCATCAATGACACCATACTGGGCAGCAACAATCTCTTATAGGGCTGTGTACACGAACAGTTACAGAGCGGCTCAAGAGACTGGGCTACGAACTGGGCTCAAACTACTTGAAACTGGCAAGCAGTGGCTATAAAACGACCGGTCATAACATTAAAACCACCTGCCTATTATTTTTAATTTTGTAGGTCCCCCTCATGCCATTAATGATGTGATCCGTAAAGGCATGGACTCCACAAGACCTCTGTCATTTTCCTGTCTTTAAGGGATTGCAATGCAAACATGGGTTGGATTAGGCATTTATTGTGCCATTTAATGCAATTGCAATCTTGCGTCACAATCGCAATTTCCTTTCATACCAGGGGACTAAAGGCTTTTGTTTAAATATCTATCAAAGAAAAGCATACATTTTTAGAACTGTTATTCATCAGATTACAGGGAATGTTATTGTTTGGTTATTACATATAGGGTGAAGGTTCAATAGAACATTTTATTTACAATTTTAAGCCTGTGTTTCAAGATACACATTGTACATTTGTGGTCTGACACTGCCCGCTGCCCTATAAAAACCCTCTCAGAGGGTACTTTTTGGTTAGTGCCTTTCCCTTCCTCATATGTGTCCGTGTAATATGGGATTTCCATGGTGCTGGGCTGTCATAGTGAACCCCCGTATCACTTGGGCACCCATGGACATTTTACTGTCTGATCATCACATATAGCTAGATAACAGTAATGAAGATAACGAATCTTCACAGTTTTACACCCAAAGTAATCAATATTTAGCTCAATTTTGTGGGAACGACATTCTTTATATGCACTGCTATTCTCCAGAAAAGCTAATAATCACTTGTCCCTCATCTCCCATCCAGGCTAAATACTTCCCGTAATCCAATTCCCATATCATGACATCCTTAATAATGATTTCCTAAATGTAGCACAACATTCGCTCCAAATGAAGCACATTTTTGCACCTCAGTGTTCCTTTCGCTTTCTTGGACTAGTGTCTGAGTTCAGAGGATGCAAGGAAGAAATGCTGAGAGGAGACAGAAGGACAGATGAATCGATGCCTGATGTATTTTCCAGATGAAATAGCTGTGCTTACTGAAGCTTTGAGGTGAAGTCACTAATTGATGACTTGCTGCAGGGCTGGATTTCTTGTCACTGAACAGAACAGATTCATCAAGGTGTAATTACAACCTAAATAAACCTTAACTGCATGTGGTGGAAATGCCGACACCAGTTTACAGAAGGTTCGTCCATCGTGACCTACTACGTATGTATATTCATGGAAATTCGAATATAATTTCATTTTTGTATTTACTTTCATGTCCCTTCACTTCAAGTCTGAATTGTTTATGTTCTTTGAATATGAATTGCACCCTTTTTAGATCCATGTTGTAAAAATAGTTTCCTTGTTAAATGCACACAAAATACACTGCACACAAAAATGAGGGGATATTTCATTATTTTGTCCCTTATTTTTATGAGAAGTATAGTTTTAAAATACAACTTAGTTAAGTTTTTATAAAAAAAACCTTCTCAGTATTTCCTCAGTACGGCACGGTGGCTCGTTGAGTAGCACCACCACCTCACAGCAATAAGGTCTTGGGTTCAATTCCAGGGTGGAGTGGATCCCTTCTGTGTTTAGTCCCTGTGTCTGTGTGGGTTTACTCCAGGTACTCCGGTTTCAAATTCAGTCAAACTGAATTCAGACAGACAGTGCAGTTCAGTGGTAAAATCCAAAATGTCAGTTAGTGAAGTATTCACCTTATCATCCAGCCCTACATTTCCAGTTCAAAACCATTAGTGTTTTTGAGCCATTTAGGTAAAGTGGTGGTAAAAGATCTTAACTTTGTTAGTGATAATTCAACGTGTTGCTAAATAAAAAGATGCCATACAAACAATTTTCTTCATTTCCTCATCACTTCCTCGCACATTTCCTGTTTCTTTACTTACTGACTCCGGTCGCAGGTCCACTCTGATTTGGTCACCATCCTCAAAGCCCTGGGGCACCTGGTTTTGCATGAGCAGGGGGATTGCTAGGTTTGAATCACTTTGAGGGCCGTTTTGCCATCTTTCCTGCTGCTTTTGAGACTCTAAAGGCAATAAGTGGGAACAATTTACACAATCTTATTACACAAAGTGACAAAGTAATTTAAATATGTTGCTGGATTTAAGAGAACATCAGTAAACACCCCCAAGGCAGTTCTAGAGAACTATAAACTGTTGAAATTCCATAAACCAATAAGAGCACTTGCAGACCTTCAATAAGCTCTTTGATGGCTTGAGACTCCACAGAGTCCTGTTCCACAGATGGAATGTCTTGGCTCTCCGTCTGCTTTGCCTCTCCATATCTGTACCAGCGGTTCTTCTGGATTAGTGGAATAATGAGCTCCTTGGGTTTTTCCTCTGGCTTAGTGCTGCACAAAACAGAATTAAAAAGACGCTTGAGACATAATCAAATCAACCTATGGTAGCAGCATTTAGGTTTGTACACACTGTAGATCTTTAAGTCTTTGTTGAGCCATAAAACTAACTAAATAGATATTGGTGTAACAATACAGTTCTAGATATGACTCTTAATCACAATTCAAGTATCTTACAATTTTATCCTGAAGTGTAAGCAATGCAAAACAATGTACATTTTCTTGAATACATTTGTAACTGCAACTTTCGCCCGCAACAAGGGTTGAACTGTAAATAAAACGTTGTTGTAGTTTCACCAGATATTAAATAACCAAGTGAAAACATTAATTTTATTTCAGAAGAATAAGAATTTAAAATGGTGTACCATTCTTGTATATTAAAATCCAAAAATAATATTTAGTTTTTTACAAGAAATTAAGAGTTTTAAATGCATCTGTGAGCATAATTTATGATTACGCCCTCTGGTGTTTCAAAATCTATTCGCATTAGATGCCGTTATAAACAGAACACGTGCGAAATCGTCAATCTCTATGACGTACATTGAGACGGTTTTGTGCCTCCATGCATTGTTACACCCCTAATGCTGTGGTAGCTGTACAATTCCTTGCTCGCAACCGATTTGGTGTTCTTGTTTTTGGTCATCTCCTTGCTCAACATAAAGATGCTATTTATACGACATGGTCCGATACATGCCTTTATTCTCTAAGCTCTGTCCTCCATCTGCTCTCTGGCCCAGCCTAACATTAATGTACTCTGCTCACAAAATTAAGGGCTATGAAATATCAACTAATTCTTGTGAGTAGTGGACATTTTTCTTCCCAAACATGTACGTGTCATTTTGAGACAGACAATTGCAGTGACTGAAATTTGACAATGTGTCCCTTTTCTCTTTATGGAATAAACCGTCATAATACTTAATAATACACCCTATACGGATCATTACATGTCCTGATTGTACAGATAAAGCCATCCAGCCTCTCTTCTACATGGGTGGGAAACCATTCTTAGTGATATCAGTGACCTAGAACGAAATTAAATATATAGACTCTTATACACCTCAGTTTTGCAGCTATATTAAGAGGTCTGGCAACCTCGCATCCTGTGGTTAAGCACTGTTCAATTATATCCAGCTAAATGTCACTTATGAATTATTCACCCAAGAAGGTGGTGAGGCATCTGATATTTATGGGGTGGACCACTATTAGCACAGCACTTACAAGACATGAAAACAGCATTTTAGTGTGTTGAGGTTTTTACAGGTTGATCAACTGGAGCAAACTGTCTGGAGATTTTATACGCTTTAAACACTTACTAGACACATCGAGCCGGTTGGTACGTTCCAAAATGTTGGTGTGTAGTAGGACACTACAGCTGTTTCTGGACGCAATGTGTTAGTCATCACCCAGCCCTTCATTGGTGTCAATTTCTGACCACAAGTTACTATGTGCTGAACTTTTTTGGTTGGTGGACTGTTTTTAACCCGGCTGTAAACCTGCTCTTAAAACAGCACTGGAAATGATGGCTTACACAGCTCACTGTCACTTACTATCACTGCTGTGCTAAGAATGATCAGACTATGAGACTAAGCAATGCAATAAGCTATCAGATAAAGCCCGAATATAACAAGGGTCTATACGCAGCTGTGGTGTGACACTCCCGTTCCACCACATCATAAACTGCTCTTTTGGATTAAGAACTGGTGACTCTGGTGGCCATATAAACTCAAGGAAACAGGTTGAAATCATTTGTGCTTTGTGACATGGAAAAAGATCGGAACACTGTGGTCATAAAGGGGCAGACGTTCAGCAACAAGACTGTGGTGTTTAAACAATGCTCAGTTGATATTAAGGGATTAGAATTATGCCAAGAAACTATCACTCATACCATTAAACCAGCAGCAGCAATCTGAACTGAGGATACAAGGCAGGATGGAGCCATGCTTTCATGTTGTTGATACCAAATTCTGAGCCTGCCACCCTAATTATCTCTTCTAACCTCTGGGATCAACAAGGCTTTCTCAGTTTCAGCATCAGCAGGGAGGCATCAGTAGGTGCCTAAATGCACCGAATTGTTGTGAATGCCATGAAATCGGCGGTGAGTGCATGTATAAATACAAGCCAAGCACAAGGCAGGAGATCAAATTACTATGTTTAGGCACGCAGAGAGCTGAAGTTCAAACTGAGCATCAAATTGAGGAAGAAAGGGGATTTGAGTGACTATGAATGTGCCAACATACAGTCTGAAAATGCCTTGTTGACACTAGAGATAGGCGAACAGTAACTCAAACTCAAACCATTCATGCAGAATACAGAAGACATGCAGAAGAGCATCTCAGAATGCACAACATGTCGAACCGAGGATGATGGACTAGAGCAGCAGAAGACCACACAGGGTGCTGCTCATGTCAGGGGGAGAAAACGGGCAGGTAACTGAAGCTACAGTTCACACAGGCTCACCAGCTGGACAAAAGAAGAATGAAAAATGTTGCCTGATCTAAGGAGTCAATTTCAGCTGCAAAGTTCAGATGTTAGGGTCAGAATATGGTGCAAATAACCTAGAAAGCATGGCTCCATCCTCCCTTGTGTGTGTGTGTACACACACACACACACACACAAACACACACACACACACACACACACACACACACACACACACGACAATGCCAATTTAGAGCAGTCAATGAACCTAACACGCATCTTTGGACTGTGGGAGAAAACCGGAGTACCTGGAGTAAACCATACAGACTCCACACAGAAAGGACCCAGACCACTCCACCCTGGGATTGAACCCAGGAACTTCTTGCTGTGAGGCAGTGCTTGTGGGGGATATTTTCTTGGAACACTGTGGAGCGCTTAATTGTGGAATTGAGCACGGATTAAATGCCACAGCCTGTGGCCATCTCTTTATGACCACAGTGACCAGCAGGATGACGGGCTATGTCACAAAGCTCAGATAATTTCATTTATACACAACAGACTGACTTGGACTGTTGAAGCATTCTTGGCCTGTCTTGTAAAACGCCCCTGCTAACTTTACCACACCATAAAAATGAATACCTACAGCAAGTAAAATCTCCTGACTGTCCTAACTAATTACATTTTAAATGTACCTACCTAACAACTTATCATTACAACAACAATAATCAATATTATAGCAACTTATTAGCTAGGCTAACTTAGCCTGTAGCTTTAGCCTACCTCCTCAGCTCTTTCCCCTCGACTCCGGTTAAATAATCCCGCTCTTCTGCCTTCTCAGACTTCGCTTTGATTAAAGTCTTGCTAAAACCGAAAGAAATAGTGCCAGCTTTCCGTCCTCCATCTTCTGGTTTAAACGAATCTAAATTATCTCCGCGGTCTTGATGCGGCTCCGGCGACGCCATGCTTGATGTGATGTGAAAACAAACCCAGCTGGTTAATGTAGTTCATTTGGACAGCCTATTACATTGGCAGTAAACGTACATTAAACTACATTTCCCATAATGCAGCTCAATGTATACAGTACTGCGACTACAGGTAACCCGAGAGTTGAGGGAGAATCACTCTGGAATAAAAACGATAATATTCAAAATAGTTTTTACACATAATCCATCTTTCATTGTAATAATGAAAAAAAGTGTTGACTTTCTGAATTACAGAGCTGATCTTTTTAAGATACAAGAACAGATCAAGTGGTTTACACACTTATCCAAACGTTATTTTCTACGTCTTGTTGAATTATCAGATTGAATATGTTATATTTAAGTTCCATGCAGAGATTGTGCCAAGTCAATTAAATAGTGCTCTGGTGGTGAATCTAGCCCAACTCCACAGGTACACATTTATCACCTGCGTATAGAAACATTTGACCCTGTCTGAGGGAAAGGAGACTGATCAGTCTCCAGCACTGCACTGCGATGGACTGGCGTCTTGTCTTGGACAGGCTGGTACCTGTGTCCTGTTCTGTGAGTTAAGGTGCGAGATAAATTATGAACAACACCTGTAGTTTGAGCAGATCAAATGGCTTGCTGATCTGTTAGGGATAGTTGTGAGTGGTTGTTGAAAAGCAAGGAGATGGTCCCCCTGTCCAACCTCCCCTGCCTCAGACACATCCAGTCAGACACACCCCAACCAGTCAGAAGGCTCCACCAGGACTAAACTGTGAATAGCCTCTGCACCACCTGAGTATTTCAATTGACATGTTCAACTACGCTGCTCACAAAATGGTTCATATTTCACAACGAATATGAAGACGATCCCACAACAGCTGGATAATCTAACCCTTTTCATACCCCATTGCTGTCAGTGTGTTTTGACACTCTTGGGTGACCATACCTCCTACTGAACAGTCAATGTGTGTCACTTTCATCCAGTTTGACATACTTCTGTTCACCTCCATGAATATGCCACTTGCTACTCAATCATGACCTTTGCAGCACATTTCCATAATCAGACAACTTCCTTTGACTTTTCTGATGTTATTGTTGATTACAAATCAAATGCGTCTTTTTTAAATGCTTCATATTCATTTTGAAATATCTCCTAAGTTTTGTGAGCGGTGTATTTTTTCTCACTCCACCTCTTCTTATAAGCCCTGAACCAACAGTTTTACTGATGATGGCCTCATTAAAATCTAAGATTGACTTGCATTTTAATTATATAAAAAATGACTCTTACTTCTCCTGCTTCTCAGGGTAGGCTTATCAGCTAAACAAAATCGAAATTTAAATGCACAGATCATTATAATCATGATACAAATATCACACGTCCTATCAGTATAGTATCACCGATGTGTCATATGTAACTTGCCATTTAGACTACACAGCCAAAAGTTTATGGACAATCAAATATGATATCCAACCCAACGGCTTGGGTATTAACAGAGTTTGTTCTTTGTTTTCACAATATATGTCTAGTTATATCTAGTTAGCTGACATCAAATTGGCAAACTTTGTTCTCGACTTTGTTTTGAAGGACAGGGCATAAAGTTCTTGAACTGACTTATCTAGAGATACCGAGGTGTTCCGAAGGTTACGACCAAATCTGCGGCCCAGATAAACCAGTTAATGTGACTGAGCGATCAAGCGACATAACATGAGATTACATCAAATGGACATAAGAGAAAATGAATTTGGTAGGACGTTCTCATGTAAAATTTCACTCGTCCGGTCAGCGCTTTTTGAACGTTATAGCTGATTAGGTGTAACACAAGCACCGTTGTGAAACCGGTTAAGTTACCTGACACGTTTTACACTATAGGGGCGGTTCTTCTCGCTTTATTAATTCTCCTTCGGCTCCCTCCCTCCTTATCTTACTCATTTACTGTTTTTGTTTCTTCATCGCCTGGCTCTGGATGCTCCACTATGCGGTCGGTGAGCTCAGGACTGTGACCGGCACCGTGTCTGCAGCATGCTATTAAATCCACGGGACCCGCCGGACATCCGCGGCACCGACCGTTCCCGACTTCCAAAATCGATCCCGGCGCCGTGAGCTGCTTGCCGAGCGTCGAATCCCTCACCCCTTCTCGTAATGTAGCCTAAACCGTACACTGGCATCTCTGTCACACAAACCCTACCGGTTAGGAGGAATCGAGGATCCCTGGAACCATGCTCAGGAGGCGACAGGAACGCCAGGTAAGGCTTTAAACTCCACCGCAATAACAAACGAGCATGTGCGGGACATCCGAAATACGCTCAGTGCAGAACAATGAGCAAGCAACAGCAGATATCTGATACTGTCATAAACCAAGGGGACAGAAACAAAGACAGTGTCATTCAGCGTTATTCTCTGTAGAAACTCATGAAAGGAAACGGTTGAACCTGGATTCATGCCCACCAAGAGGTCTACAAACACTACATTTCCCCCGTGCATCTCATTTACCGCTCAGAAATAATGTGCATTTCAGCTTTCTATGTTCACATTAGTACCTGACAAGCGGCATTTATTGTTCTTCAACAGAAGCAGAGAAATACATACACATATTTCCCTAACACACCTGATGTACCGATCAGAACAATCAGCCTTAAGCAATTCAGGCTGATGTTTATTACACAATATATGCCAAGTTCCATGTGAGTTTTGGTGTTAAGTTGGTTTCTGATGGATCTAGAAACATCATGTTGCTTTTACCCACCTGGATCATTTCAACATCTGTTTCCTGAAAACGTGTGCTTGTTTGATATTCTATCAAATATTTTTTTATGACTTTATTCAGAAGCATTACATGTAAGACTTTCTCTTGCCTCGGCTTAACACAGTTTAAAGAGACCAACAGCACTACTTTACTATCATCTATCGGATCTACAGATCATAACTGCTTAAATCTACCATTTTAATAATATTTTCTGCATATTCCAATTAACATGCAAAAGATTTGATGTTGCATTGGTTTACTCTGACTAAAATTCGTCCAGAAATCTACAACTACATTCCTCTCATCTCCATCCTAACTACGGTCCACTTATATAAATATACCATATGTTTCCTTTATTATTCCCTTTTATCAATTGTATAATAATGTGATGGTAGTTATGGCAGAAACCTGAACTTGACTTGATATGGAAAACCGATCTAGAAACATCACTTTTCACTACTCTTTTCTCATGCCTTCACTATTTTAAAATGTATGTACAGTGTTTTACGTGCCAGCGTGAAAAACACTTTTCAAATAGTTGATCAAATATTTGTGTTGTTAGCATTTTATTTTCAAATACAAACCCAACTTTACCTGGTCAGTGTTGCAGGAATGCGTGATGCAGAAGGGTCCCTCAGACACAGCTAGTAGCACCTATATGTCTGACCTGTCTAGAAAACAAAACTGGGATTGAGTATTTGCAGCGG
>JAYJMA010050564.1:0-7500 GCA_036873895.1 Parotocinclus cabessadecuia | reverse complement strand
TGCTTCATCAGTTCTGGCTCTTGTCAATTCCAAATTCTGATCCCAAGTCAAGCTCTGCTCATGTTAAGTGTGTTAGACTCTCATGGCTAATGGCTAAATATTAAAATAAGATGATCACGTGGCCCATTTGATTTCTTGCCTCTTACCTGCAGACCCTCACGCACAGCCTCCAGCATGTAAGGGACGATGGAGTAATTCCACAGGTCTGTAAACCACACCTGAGAGCACTCCACATCCATGGGACAGGACAGGAAGAGTCGAGGCCCTGAAGAGAATCGAGTTTGATTTAGTTTCTGTGGCGTAGCTCTTGGCTATACAGTGATGTTTGCTCATGGACATGCTGATGGACATCCATCCATCCATTATCTTCTGCTTATCTTCTGTGGGACTGTGGTAGCCTAGCGGTTAAGGTACCAGATGGTCCAGGGTTCAAATCCCACCTCTGCCAAGCTGCCACAGTTGGGTCCTTGAGCAAGACCCTTAACCCACAACCGCTTGGATTGTCAGACTGTACTTGTATCACTTGTAAGTCGCTCTGGAAAAGAGCATCTGCTAAATTCCATAAATGTAATCCACACTGGGTCACGGCCCACCCTGGGCACGAGGGCGGGAACAACCCTAGATGGAGCCATCCATCGTTTGGTACACAGTCACGCACTAAGGGCCACTTTAGAGACACCAATTAACCTTACGCGCATGTGATTGTGCTAAAAAGTAACACTGTGATTTCTGTTGTATTAACACACCAATGGTGACATCAGAGGAGCTGTGTGTCTCCAGGAAGCGGTTGAGGTGCTGCCAGACACACGGGATCCACTCGATGATCTTGACCAGGTCAGCGCTACGTGCGCGACTGCTGACCTCCGTTTCCAGAAGCTTCCGCCGCAGGAAGCGTCCCAAGAAGCCTTTCACTGGTTCGGTGTGATTAGCATAGAGCACCCATCTGAAATAAGATTGGAAGGCAAGGGTTACATCCCAAATCACACTAAACTGAACACAAAGATAAGACCTGAACAAGACTGACTAGATTTGAATGGGATGCCTAGGTCTTTGTGGGGAATACTGAAAAGAACTATAGTCATATTTTAGTTAAGAAAACAAAAGGATGAACATTTAGTTCAAGGTGTGCCCAGTTTAGATCTCCTCAGCTGATGGTCACATGGTTGGTACTGTACTGTACGATACAGCATGGAAAAGTAATTTATAGTGGCAAACTATGGGCTTTGCCACTGTTAGTGGTTCTAGAGAACCCTATGACCCTTGAAGGCCTGGTCAATAAACAAAGCAGTGGCATAAACATATATTACTTGTAGGACACTGCCCTCTTGTGGACGATTTGAAAGTTCCTAGTTTCCATCTGCCTCTAATGGTGATGGCCGAGGCTGGAACTCAGACTTCAGTATCTCCAGACATTCCCAAACCAGCAGTAATACCTGAGTCCTGGGTCTGCCCTGCTATATCTGGCAAGAGGGATGGACCGGGAACTAACCCAGTAGTGTCATCCTTCTGAGCTGACCTCAGCTGGAGGTGCAGTTGCTGTTCTTCAAGGCTTGTCCAAACAGACCAACTCTTAACCCATTCACAGAGAGTAAGCCCAACAAACCTGTGTAGGATTCTCATTTGGTCACTACCAGAAGCTCATGACCATAGATATGGACAGGAACGCAGACAGACCAGCAACTGAAAGCTCTGCTAAGGTTTAAGCACTGAGCTGTTTCACCACATCAGACTGCTATAACAAACTGTCATCAATCATTCCGTGCGTTTGTTATTCTTAACGAGGACTGAGCAATTAACTGGAATGCTGCGTTTATCAGCTTATTAAGTATTTTGTTTAAAAAAACATATTTGAGAAGATTTTCTTTCCCGATTTTGGTCCCTGATTTTGGACTATTTTTTATTCAATTGTTTATCAGATCTTTTATTATTTGTCTCAACTGAGATCAAAATGACTATTTATGACAATAAATCCTCTATATTTTTAAAGTGCATTAATACCACGTTGTCACTCGTGGATAAGTAAAACATTTCAGCCAATATATCCGTACTGGATTTGAATCTAAATTGGTATCAGGTCTTTAATGAGTCCAGTATTAGTCAGGCTGTAGTCTTTAAGACATATTTTCTCTGACTGCCATTAGAGAAAAAGGAAAATGACACAAACGACACAAAAATACTACACTGGACCTATAGCTGCCTCAACAACACACGGCACAAAAAGCTTACCTGAAATTGTGATGAAGTTGCAGATTTTGCGTGGATGTGGAAGACGATTGACTCATGGTACCAATTATATAGGGGCTGTCATAAAGCACAAAAATGTCAGTTAAAACGACACATTTGAGGACAAACACACAACATATTTGTACTGACTGGACCATTGACATACAATTCAAAAGCACCAACATAACGATAATATTTATAAAACACTATATACCTCTGTTAATGACTAACTGTGGCAAAAAGACAGTTCACTAAAAGTGTGTGTGTGTGTGTGTGTGTGTGTGGGGCGTCTTTATGTTGCTCCAGGGGTACAGGATGCCAGTGCATCACAATGCCGTGTCACCATGCCATCTAGTAATTAAAGTACTGTAGCTTCTAAAGATTTTTTTCATGCCGCTATGTCAGGGCCCTCGTCTCCCCCTGGGTTATTAGACGCAGCCATTGATACGACAGAGGTATAACTCCAAATGATGCGTCGCTACACCTGACGCTGGAGACCAAAGATCAATGGCAATTTAGAGCAATGCGTCAACCTAACACACAAGTAACCTGGAGAAACTGGAGTACCCGGAGTAAACCCATGCATGGGGAAGACATCCAGAACAGGACGCAGGCCAATCCACCCTGGGATCGAACCCAGAAGCTTCATGCTGCGAGGCGGCGACGCGACCCTGTAGTCACTGCAGGGTCCCAGCAATCCACTAAATTTTACAACAGCCTGGGCAGAAACCACACCAAGAATTTAATGAAGTATTTTTGGGGAAAATTTGCGACATCTTTGGCAGAACCACCTGAAGGAGACGTTTGTTGTTAATTTCACTCGAAACAATTCAGCTTCAGCGAGCTTAGTGCTTCTGTATCGAACAGCAGAATCAGCAGAATATCCCGAATATCCCCAGATCATTACATGTGAGAGTCCCGAAAAGCGGCATGTGCCACCTTATCCAGACTTGAAGTTGAAGGTGGGGCACTACACATCCAATGAGTAGGAAGGTGGCCTAAAACAGCCCCGTACCTAAACCACTGTGGCAAAACTACCCCGAAAGTGACATCATTTGATTTGTTTGAGATGCTTGCACAGCAGTATTGCTCCCGGTTACATTTGACTGACCTGCGGTGGTGTTTGCAACTCAGCAGGCCGTTGAAAATGTCACTCAGAGAGCTGACGTGATGCAGGTTTTCCAGAATCACCACTCGTGGAGCTTCTGTCGCTCGTGTGCTGCCGCTGCCGCTGCACTGCTCAGTCAGGTTGGACAGGTACTGTTTCAGATCCTGCATTAACACAGCGTTGCTCTTTGAATTACAATCTAATGTGCTGGCAACCCTGTTTGTAGAACACGGATTAGTCACGTATAAACAAAGGCTTTCCAGTTGATCCACTGCCATTTTCCCAGCGTTTTGTTTGACGTGTTAACAATGCACAGAACAGAAATAGGTCATATTTAAGTGTGTTTAGACGGTAATATAAACAACTGATGAAACATGTGGACCTGCTAAGGTGGAGAAGCGTTACGTTACCAACCCTAGTGTGTGAGTAATTAGGAAGGTACTGTGGTCTGCACTAAACCTTTAACGACGTGTTTCTGTATTTGTAAACGTCATTACCCTTTTAGCTTCAAGGCAAGGTAATTATGAGACGACAATCTTTTCTACTGGATGAACAATTCTGTTGAAAATGATGTATTATTTAGTAACTTCTGTAAGCTATTACAGCTTGTTACACTGTCTCGATACAAATTGTTGTGCACTGGTGAAACAAAGTGGTCGGCCATGAACTTTTACAGCTAGAATGAATTCATAAGGTGGATCTGGCTCCATGTAAGCCTTTTTATCTTTACTGGTGCATAGCTGGGTAGAAATGCCCAGAATAATGCTCACAATAGTCAAAATGAAACATCCCATAATGAAATATCCCCTAATGATTGTGACCAGGGTATTACAATGGTAGTGAGATGGTCCCTCCCCCTTGTTTGGACATGGTTGATGGGGTGGACTACTGCACCACCTGAGCACATTTAACGTGTTACATTTGAAAGGTTTCCTGAACTTCTTTAATCTTCAATAACCCCATGAACGACAAGAGACTTTACAGAAAGCTCTGTTTACACCAAAATAAACAGCCAGATGAAACGACCACCCCGAGACGTCGAACAACGAACCTTAAGAGTAACCCGTGCTCCTCTGTGTAAAGCCTCACCGTGGGATTAAGTTCAAAGGTTTCCCCTCCAGACCGCCCCTACCATGACAAACTCTTCACCTCACCTTGCCGGACCTGTTATCCACGCTGAAAGAGGCGATGAGACCTTTTTCTAGCCGCTGTCCCTCGAGCAGCATCACATGCTCAGCCAACCTGGAGGCCAGGAAGCTCTTGCCAGTGCCGGAGGGTCCGGAAAGGATGAGGCGCCCGTGTTCCTGCAGCTGGCAGATGTAGCGCTGCAGGATGGGCTTTGAGATGAGAGTCTCAAACACCAAGGCATCTTCACTGTGATCGTTCACACCTTCAGGGAATAATGTGAATTATGGCGAATAAGTAAAAAACACAACACAAGTCAAAGCCAGAAGTATTTTTACAATACAGCAGTGTCTCAAAGCAGCTTTATAATTTTCTGTCTAGGGCCAGAGCCTGGACTGAGCAAGCCTGCGGTGACAGTGGCAAAGAAAAACTCTTATAAGCAAGGACCAAGACCAGCAGGAACCCTACCGCATTATAACCTAGGGGTTTATAATGAATGTAAGAATTCACCCAAGTTATCTAATTACTAAACTGTATACTAACAGTCTAAGTAAATGTAAGCTAAAGAAAACTGGAGAGAGAGAACATATTAAAAAAACATACATTACAATCATTAAAAATAACATAGAACAATAAATAGAGGACAGTAAATGAAACAGAAGACAATATTACAAACAAAACGATACAATAGAGAATCTAAAACTATAGATAATCCCCGTTTTATGATGGAAATCCGTTAATACACATAAATACACATTCAACGAAAACCATACTTTGAATTTTATTTCTAATAAATAAGAAATAGGAACGTTCTAAATAAGAAAATCAGCAGTGCATGATCTAGGGAGTCACAAGGCAGGAGTGATGCATGCTGGGGAATGTAGTGAGGAAAAGCTGCGGTGGGAACAATAATCATTTCTGTTTTTCACTTTCAGAACATGAATCAATAAATGACATAAAATATCCAACCCTTTATTATAAGCTAGGCTTTTTAACATTTTTTACTCAGCTCTAGTTTAATGCAAGTGTTTCAGGCATGTTTCAAAGCTATGATATATATAGTACAAATTACATTTCGGTGCAAGCACGAGTGACTCGGTGGGTAACACTCCTGCTGCCTCACCGCAAGAAGGTCCTGGGTTCAATCCCAGGGTGGAGTCTGCATGTCCTGAATTTCCTCCCCGTGTCTGCGTGTGTTTACTCCAGGTTTTCTCCCACAGTGCACAGACATGCATGTTAGCTCGTTTGGTCACTCTAAATTGGCATCGATTCGAGGGCGTAATGGCCTGCTGGCCTAGCCAGCGGGGTGGCCTTCAATAATGGCTAAAACACTGCAGTGGCGGGATGTCCACAAGGCGTCTGACAGACTTTTCGGTGATCAATGTGATATTAAACTCCGTGGTTTATGACAAATTCAGCTTCGAATGGACTATAGAATATTGACTAAAAGAACATTGTTTAGCATAGCCCAGTGAGATGGAACAGTCTTGTTTACCTCTCAGTTTGACGGAGATGGTGTCACTGTCCCCCACTAGATATCCACATGGGAGGAGCTCTGGTGTGTCGGCTTCGCTGGTGCGCTGAACATCTCCAATACCGTAGCTGAGCACGCTGTCTGTGTTCAGGCCCAGCTGGGCGACTGGGTCCACGTGGATAATGTACTCCTGCAGGATAGCAAACCCACAAACCCAACATCAGACTCATGGCAACGTGAAAGGTTTCAGTGTTGGTTTTAACACAAGCCCAAACCAATTCATGATGGTACCCCAGTGCATAACAGAACACATCCAGTGCTTACTCACCTTGAAGAGGCGTCTCACTACACCATCCAAAACCTCCCATTTGGTTTTACCACTGACACCAATGCAGCCAATTAGGAAGTCTCGCGGCCTACAGTCCTGTCAGGATGAGACCGAAACGTAAATCATGCGTCCGCAGAGTAGCCCAACCCACGAATGCGTGTCGGACATGTTTGCTCGACCACTGATTTGTTTCATAATTTCAGTATTTTTGCTGATCTGATCCTGTTCACTTCAACAAATCACTGGTTTCTTCTTTTCTCAATGTTTTTAGCTTGTCTAACTCACCTATTTACATGTATGCACCGTTTAAAGACCGCATCACGTTCTGTAAAACAGGTCGACTTTTTATGCTACGGTAATTTAATTTTTCAAATTATTTTCACAAGAACACTGCAGGAGAACTATAGGTAGGGACCTAAAGATGTATCACATAGCATCCCTAAAGCTAGGTTTATTCCTCAAATGCATCACAACTGGACAAAACTACACAGTGTTGCTGCTCTATTTATAACAAATATCACAATAAGTATAGAAAATACAGTACTGTTACGGTTCTGTGTAGATGAACACTTAAAGGAATGGTATGATGGACCTGACACTTTTATTTGATGGAAGCCAAAAATGCATCGATCAGCCAGATACAGAGACTTGTGTGGATGTGAACCAGTTTATATGGTTAGAGAGAAAATACAGGTACTACTTACAATAGGACAGGCTCATACCATTACAAGCACCATTGACAGCTTGGTACAAATAAGCTAAAGCTAAATAAGGAAAGTTATCCATGCAAACATGAAAAAACTGTCTAAACGTTTCAACCAAGTTAGAACAGTCTCCACTTTAACTTAACTTTAACTCCCGCCTCTGCTTGTGGATCTGCAGCACTGATTGGCTGCTGAGGAGAACCTCTGAAATGTCTGGATTTAAGAGGCAGATTTATATACAAGTAAACCTTATGTCTGTGGAAATTAACTCAACTACTCCATCTAGTGGTCAATTTTCTATATCTAAAAGATCAGGCTCAAATAACCATGACTATTGTCCTTTGTATCAAATGTGTTTGTTTCCGATCCGATCAAGATTGGATTAGAGCTAAAACAACATAATTTAGTGTAACTGTAGATCATTAAAAAAAAAGTCAAACCTCTTTACACTCGGGTTACCTGTCCAGACTCACCACCACCTTAACATGGTGTCCTTCTTTGCGAGAGCCGCCGTCACCACTGTCCTCCAGCAACATGT
>JAYJMA010050553.1:0-10952 GCA_036873895.1 Parotocinclus cabessadecuia | reverse complement strand
GTGTGTGTGTGTGTGTGTGTGTGCGTGTGTGTGTGTGTGTGTGTGTGTGTGTGTGTGTGTGTGTGTGTGTGTGTGTGCGTGTGTGTGTGTGTGTATGCGCGTGTTTTGCCTACATTAAAATTTCCCTTACTCAGTCTTAGCTTGTCAATATCCTGTCCGAAATCCTTAAAGACCACTCATTTCTGTTGCTGATTATTTATTAATCGTACTTTGAAATGAAGTTTGAAAGACCACAGTGTGTTTTGTTTTCTAATGAGAATACTGTCCAGATCAATGGTACAAAATATCCATTTATCAACTGGAAATGAGTATTGACCAGCACTAATGAATTTCTACTGAGAAATTACCAGAATACAGAAAAGAAAAACAAGGCAGCTGTAGGATTAAATGCGTTATGGATCAGTTCTCATGAGGATCAGCTCCTGCTGCTGCTGTTGTCGATAAAAATACGTTTAACATCTCATTAATGAATCATTAATAGTCTCCTTGGTATGTGCACTAAGTTTATATTCAGAGAAGTAAACTGAAGCTTTGGTCCAATTTTGACCAGATAGCAGTGTAAAGAATTCCTCCTGCTTGTGATTTTGGGAGTTTCCATTTTAGATAAACCTACAGTTCATATTTCTCTTACTACACACCTGTAAGTGGTCTTGCAAGCAGGGGTGAAGGTAGGCCAGAACGGTCTGGTACTGCATAACGCCACAAGATTCAGTGTCGGAGAAAAGCACTGAAGGCACACGACAAAAAACAAAAAGATTAAAGTATTTGCAGAGTACAAAGAAGATGCAAAGAAATGTGTGAAACCGCACAACTTGTTTGGCTGTGAGGAACAGAACGCACAAAGTACAGAAAAGTTAGTCGTAAAACTAGTCAATACTTCCTACTTAGAGCACTATTTAGAAAATATAGAGTATATACAGAATTTAGAAAACATTTCAGTTGACAACCACTGAATATTATTTTAACAATTGCTGAATATAAATACAAATAAATAATTTGGCGTTGGAGTTAAACCATTATACACCTAACATTAGTAAAATACTTAGGGTAGAGGAGGCCATTTGAGATGGTGCCATTAATCCCATAAAAAAGTCAACTCTGTCTGGGAATTGGTTTGTAAAGTAAAATTAAAATGCACTTTTATCAAGTAGATTAAATTTTACGATTGATTATGTAAATACAACGTGCTTATTCTTGTTCAGAACTATTTGAAGAAACATTTATTTTCAGATCGGGCAATGCAGTATTACCTTTAAAGCACTTCAAAGCTTTAAGTAGGTAAATCCAGCAGTAACAATAGCATGTAAAACAACATGATAAACCTTTTTTAAAATTTGACCAGATGTTTACGTCATAATATTCAGAATTAAAATTTAAGCCAACTTTGTATTTGCTAATATAAAGTTGTTAATTGTTAAGACCTCTGTCCTTGAAGCAAACAGACCTTGATTGGATGATCGTTAAACTGCTCTTACCTGAACATGTATTGTTTTCCTTAATATTCAGCCACTAAAGAGCGTCAGCTGGTCTGGTCCCAGTCAGATAAAGCTCTTGAGCCATGCCACTGTCACCCCTGGCTGCTCATTTGGGGTCTAGACTTACTTCTTAATCTGCTGTTAGAAGAAGTTGTTTTCATTTAAAGGCATTTTGTGTAATACAAGCAGCTATGAAGGCAGATATTTCGTGGCAAGGTGATGAAAATTTGAATCTGTGAATCAAAACGGTTCTTTGTTTGTATATTGACAGTCAAAGGGGAACAGTGGCGCAGTATGCACAATGGAAAATGAGAATGATATGAGGTTTGATAAATAAATTATTGTATTCCTGTTTACAAAGCTTTCACTAAAACTGTTGAAATGACTACATCCAAGAGATGCTAACGCGCTTATTTATGCACGACAGCTAGTGGGGGAAATATATATATAAGTTATCATACTGTTACTTTTACACATCACTTGGATGACAGGAATATTACACCCTCCGGATGTTAGTGAGCAGCAAAGAGAAGAGATAATATCTTACTCATATCTGATAAAGCTCTAATAGTGCCACAAATACAGCATGTAACTCACTGCAGGATTGGCGCATGATATGCAGCATATTTTGGTGTGGTACGTAAGATTTGAAGCACATACATTTAGTGAATTTAATGCTCTGGGTCCAGTGGTGGCTGGTCCGTTTTGGTCACAAGGTGTTGACTTGATTAAAAAAAAGGGATAGGGAAGCTTAGACTGGATTGACCTAAAAATGTTAATCAAAGAAAGACTGGAAGAGATTTGCATATCATATCTCTACAGTGCATAATATTATTAACGATTCAAGGAACCGAGAGGAAAATCAGTGCGTAAAGACCAAGGACGTGGCCTAAGCAGAAGATCTGTGTTGTTCGATCCCTCATCTTTTCCAGGGGCATCCATGCATTTTTCAAAAGACAAACCACATACTGCACACATTACAAAGGCATATGGAGGATATAAGAGGATATTGCCCGTCTGCAGTCCTGACCCCAAAAGAGAAAGTGTGGCGAATTTAGAAACGAAAAATGCAACAATTATGACCCCATTCTGACCCGTCGCACACCTTAAGATGTGTCTACTGGAACAAAATAAATGGAACACTAAATCATTTGGTACCATCTGTGCCAAAATGCGTTGTAAGTCTGGTGACATGGAATGGCAACATTGCATAATAATGTAAAAGTAAATGCTTTAACATCTCAACTTTTTTAATGTGTTATGGGACTGAAAGGAAGGAACGGATGTGTATTAACAAATGAAATGAAGCTGAACTAAAAAACATGAAATCAGAGATTCATACTGTCTTCAATGATATAAAAGTCCATGTGCGAAACACAATATGTTTAGTATATCCCGGAGCAAATAGTTTTGGTTGTGGAATTCTGGTGTATTCATTCAGAACACTTCAGATCCTCAGCTCTTTGCCTGGATACAATCTGATTATGTGATTAAATAGAAATGTGAATATTGACTTATATAACTTAGTAGTTTTCTTAATTCTTGATAAGAACAGTCTTGCCACTTTTCACAATAAAAAATAACCACAGTCTCTGTGCAAACAATAAATACTTTCCTTCCAAGCTTTTTTCAGACCAGTCAGTGTGGCCTGATGACTTTTAGGGTCATTCAGTTAAGGATACAAATGATCTGCGTAATTAAAGAAAGAGAAAAACGGTGCTGCCATTAACCAAATATAGCTCATTATGACTGATTACTCCATCTATAAACGTGAGACAAACAAAAGTAAAAAGCTTTTTGAATCAAGACCGTTTCTGTTAGGCCTTTCAAACACTTAATGTTTTGTGGATTTCCTGCTGGGACACATCTGATTTATCTCCCAAAGAGCTTTCTAATTACTAAATGAGCTGAAAAGGCATGCTAGAGCAGACAGAACAGCAAATGGACTGGGCTGGGCTGAGAAGCAGCCCTAAAACAATTAAACGCTACAAAGGATTAAGGTGATACAGTTTAAGGTACGAAGTTACAAAGTAGATCTGTATGAGAGGTGTAAAAGTACAAGATGGTCCAAAAGTTTTAGGCCAACATTAGATTAGAACAACATTGTTTTAGCAACTGTACAATAGCTATATACAGTTATTTCTCAGCCTTTTTTATTAAAAAAATACCGAGCACACTTGAGCAATAACAGATGGTAAAATAGATGTCAAGGTTACTCTTCTACAGTGTGAAGAAGCGTAATCAGAAATAGTTTTATTGGAAGGGGAACAGGGTGAAAAGGCTAAGATATGCTAAAGCTCACAAAGATTGGAATGAAGATCAGTGGACGGAAGGATTGTGGAGTAGATCTAATTGTTACATTTTTTGGTCTGGTCATCAACAATATTTCACACATGGTCAAGATTTCCTTGGCTAAAACAAGAAAATCGAAAGATGACAAAGACCAGCTGTATGTCCAGTAGCCTAAAAAATCAAATAATTATTCAAAGGAGTCTGACAGAACAGCTGAAATAGGGGTTAAATACATATTTAGATGCAAAAAAAATATTTCCAGTTAGGCAACTGCAGTGCACTTTAGCAGGAAACGATCAAAATGATAGAGAATTTCACAAAATGTACAAAAGGGATTTGTTGTTTCCAGGGGCAAGGCATACTAATATTGATGGACATTCTATAATCAACTATCTGTTTGCATTAACATTTATTGCTATGGCAGCAATCAATTTAGGAAAATCCATGAAGACCTAATCTACACTTTTGAAACTCTTGGAATGGATGTTATGATGTAATATATGTAACATCAACATCTTCAGACATTAACTGGTCCGTTCTCCCACATATTCAGGACCACTGTCCAAAAACACCCTGTTCCTCTGGAAATGTTGTGTCCCCCATTACTGATGGGGATTAAAAAATCCATCACAAGATAAATTTATCATAAACCAAGGGTTTTAACATCATAGCGCAGTCTACATTAAACACATTTAAAACCCGACCATGACTTTTCCAAAGCTGAGCACTCCCACCATGTGACTCCCTAAATCCCTCACTGTATATATTATACATAATGAATTATGTAATAACAATGAAACGAGTTTTACATACTAATGAACAATTTAATCAATTAAAAACCAGAACACATTATAACCTGCAGAACAGAAACTCAGTTACAGTACAGACGTTATTCAGGCATTAATAAATGCTTTATAACATGTTTATTAACACAAATACAAATTCAGAAGCTTAAATTGGATGTTATAATACAGTATACCTACTATACTACCATACTAATAAGCAATAACACGGATAATTCAATATATTGCAAATTCTTTTCTACATTTATGTGTTGCACTTATAATGAATTATAAATAAAGGATTCATAGTGTTTTATAAGTATTATTCGGCTACTGATGAGCCCTCCTACAGCAACAATCCAAACATTATGTATGGTTTGTAACATAGTTAAAAGATTTACAGGTCACTATGAATACAGAATTCCCAAGAAGCATTATTATGGTGGTGCATTATAACTTACATTTCAGATACTTGTGAGCAATTATTGTGCCGGATATGCCAGGTAATGCTTTCTAAGATGTAACAGGCATTCATTAAAGTACACCTTTAGTCTCTGTGAAGTTCATACTGCAGTTCTAAAGCTCTGCAGTTGAGGGATGTGACATGAAAACATTCACAGGGTTGTTTTGAGAGCAGAGGCGAGCTGTGAGCTCTAATCAAAAGGGCTCTTTTTAGACTGTTGAGGCTAATTTAAACAAACACACAGTGCTGTTGGGAGCTCGCATAATTACTTGCAACACGTTTAAGTTCTAGGGAACTCACAGTTTTCTTGCAGTTTTCTTTTCCTCATCCAGAGCTTCTGCAGGATCAAGCTGTCGGCTCCAAGCTCCAGGTGGCGAGTCCACATGTTATTCTAGTCCATCGTCATCTGTGGTTTCCTTTTTTATGAACGCCAGATTCTCCATGGTGACAGCTAAGCAAAGGATGCACTGTGTGACCGGATCTCAGGAATCAACATTTTGCTGGTCCCACAACATTAATTGCTTGATTACAAAAACTGCAAGTTGCTTTTGGAAAACCAAGACAGCCAAGTTTTTATTTAGTTTGCTAAAATTGAAATTAGGATTGGATGTCCCATTACAATGCCACTGACAAGTAAAGTGAATAACATTTAAAGTATGATGCTCTGGGTAACGCTCTTCTGGGTCCTGGCATTCATGTGGGTGTTACTTTGACACATGAACTCCTATCAAACATTGTTTGCAAACCACGTAACAAACCAAACCTCCAAATATCCATCTGTGGTATGTGCTATTTATGAGCTATTCAGAAAAAAAAACTTTTAAGAGATCATTATGTAAATCAAACTTTCAATTCCAAAATTTCTCTCTTTTACATGAGACTAACGAGATCTAGAATTGCCAGTTAGATGACTGGCTTATTTTCAGGTTTGACTCGTTTTAAATGTTTTGGACATTGTCAGACTGGGCCAGAAATCAGAGGCTTATTTAAAAGGGGCAAAGTGAACAAACAATTGCAGAAAGGAAAGGAAGCATAGGAGAACAACTGCCCAAAGTCTTTCTTAGCTGGAACTGGTACCAGAAAAACTTGGAATTAATGTTCCATTTTTTCTCTAAGCTGTTCATTTGTCCCCAGTTTACATTTACATTATGCAATTTAGAGCGACCTACAGCTCAAATGTTATTTCCTGCAGAGGTTATGTTATTTTTTTATTATTCAAAAAATGTGCAAAAACATTTGCATATAACCATATGTAAGCTCAAAAACATCTTAACAAAAATACTAAGTGGTACAATCCACCCTCTGGTGAATTTAACCTCAATGTGATCAACTGGTATCAACTGGTATATGTATATGTAATACCCAGCACATCAGCAACAATTCTTATTAAACAGTTCCAGACTGAGTTAAGAGACTCAAGCTTTAGGTTTAATGTTTTTTTTTCTATTGCATTTTCCCTTAAGTCAACTGTGGTATTTGAAAATGAAAAGAAATGAAAAGTAAACAAACCAAAGCATTGATTACAATACCCAAAATCCCAAAAGATCCCAATTCTGACACCAGAAAATTGTTTATAAACAAAAGCACAAAGAGAGAAGAAGAAAAAACACTGTATACTGCTTGAACTATATATATAGATATATCCTGTTGCAACAATAAAGTTTCCCTTACATATAAAATGTTTGCAGTTTTTATTATCATATATAATAAAATATATGTTTGTGTGTGTTTCCAATGCCGCATTGTCATTTACTGTTTCCTATTCTAACACACCTGATTCACCTCGTCAGTTTATCATCAAGCACTTAATCAGTTTCATGGCAGGGATTTTAAAACGTTTTTAGAAAATGTGCCACACTGAAATGAACACGAGCACGATGGGAAACATGAGATGCTACAAAATCCTGAAATCAATTTCAGACCATTTAGGTTCGTTCACTCAAGGCTCTTTTATTCATGATTGTCTCCCTGGCAGAAAATTGTAGTTATATAGCACAAACTTAATCTGAATACAATTTCTCAAAATCAATGAAAATACAGAAAACACGGACACTGAGATGAAGTGCAAGTGTGTGTGTGTGTGTGTGTGTGTGTGTGTGTGTGTTGGGGGGGGTTAGGGGGGATTTGTTATGGCAATACAGTGGAGACTTAAAGTGAGAGAACCCTATAAAATGCTTCTATTTCAGATATTTTAAAGCTTTGCATCAACTAGTATAGACCAATAAGGATCAAGGATTAAAGATGAAATATCTAATACCAATCACAAATTGAGCAAACCTAAGGCTCAATAAATGACCAAACCTCCTTTGGCAGATTAAATTAAACTCAATTATCTAATTAAGAAGTTTATAGCAATAGTTTAAAATCAGCAACGAAATACATTTTAACAGATAATAACAAATTGAATAAAATAACGAAAAATATGCACATCAGCATTGTTTAATGCGTTATCCAGAGTGACTGTAGGATTTTGTGTCCAAAATATATTCCAAAAATAAAGAAAAAGCTGAGCCAAAACCAGAAATAGTAAATAACATTAGCATACACACTAGAAACTTAAACAAAGCCAAAGGAGTCATAATCAGAATGAAATGAATGAGACACACCAAAACATTTCACCAGTGGCCTCAGACTTTTGGCTGAAACAGCATAAAAGACACATATTAGGCATAATTTATCAAAGGAACAACTATATTTTAATGTCATTATTAAACATTTTAATTAGTCATTTAAAGTCCCAGCTGGAAAGGTAAGTGAAACTCTGTCTTTATTGGGCTTACCAATCAATAAGACTGGAGGTTTGGATTAGAAAGGGGTTCTTAATAAAAGGGTACAAATATAAAAGTCCAAGTCTTTGTTAAGATATGTGGTAGGACCCAAGGATGCGGGAGTGATGGAATCCCACGACGTATAATAATAATGGGGAAATAATATAGAAAAACTAAAAGGGGAAAAAGAGTGGAGAGAAAGGCTCCTGAACATAAAACACCCAAAAGGATGGTGCGCCGCTGTGTTGCGTCCCGACTGGGACCAATGCGCAAACTGATCGCAAGGGGGCGCCAAAGCGCCAACGGGGCTGACGTGCAGAGAGCACGATTTGGGACGTCTCCTAAGTGGCAAGGCACAGAGGTAGTCCGAACACCAGAGGGCGAGCGTGAGCTCAGGCGCGAATGAATTGTGGAAGACGCCGAAGCGTCAAAAGGCGAGCATATAAGCTCGGGTGCGCTTGGAGCGCGGGTGCGAAAAAGCGCAGAAGGCAGCGAAGCGCCAGAAAACGACTATAAATTTGGATGTGCGAGGAGCGTGAATGGATTGCGAGAGGCGCCAAAGCGCCAAGGGGCGAGCGTGAGCTCGGGCACACGTGTGGCGCAAGTAAGCCAAGCGGGGGCGTGTTCCATTCAGGGAGGGCAGCCGGCTGGAGTGAGGCTTGTTGGGAGCCCACGACGGAAGAGCATGAACTCAGGCATGCGAGGAGCACACGATTACGGGACAGGAGACCCTCAAAGTGCCCCTAAAACACTAAATGCCTCGAGGGTTTCCCCTGCACCTGTCCGTCGGCACCCAGGACATAACCAACTATCCCTAAAGGTAGCGCGCGCCGATTGTACCGATTGAAGACGACCTGGCAGCGAACAGCGCTAAAACCTGCACCTAAATAGTCGGAGAAGCAGCTGTTCGAAATCAGGTGGCCTCACCGATTGCAACTGGCGAGGACGGCCGAATGCTTTAAGGCAAAAGGTAGGAACCCTAACAATATACATGCTTTACGTTTACGCCATTTGTTTACGACTTACAGTTGATACAAGTCTTCCAAGCAGTAGTGGGTTAAGGGTCTTGCACAAGGACCCAATTGTGGCAGCTCGGCAGAGATGGGATTTGAACCCTGGATCTTCTAGGCCTGAGTCCAGTCCTTTAACCGCTAGGCTATCGTGGTCCACGTGGGTGATTGTATTTTTGAATGTATTTTTGGTAGGATATATGGTTATATGTGGCCAATATAGTCATGAACTATCATTACCCTGTGGCTGACCTTATTATAAACGGTGGCTATCCATGATTACATGCTAAAAACTGAATTGAATGCTGCAGCATTATGGGAAATGTAGTGAAGTTTCGTGGTATGTCCTGTAGGTCTGTTTAGGAATCCAGGATCAAATTGACTTTTCAGTGCTGTGATATCACTAATGTACAGCACAAATGTAATAAGGCATGTACAATAAGGCACAGCAAAGTTGTTCATCCAACTTTACAAGCATATGAGTGCACCAGCTTACCCAGCACAAGACCAGCACTAAACATAAACCATCTTCAACCAATATAGAACATGGAACTCGTATAATCTTTCAAGCTGACCAATATACCAGTGTCCAAAACACAATATATGCTTGTCTTTGCTGTATTTTCTTATCAGGGAATGACGGCGTCGGCAGAGAACATGCTTAAATATGATTTCTCCGCAGATTCGATTCTATTTGAACTGTTACTTAATACATATCCATTAAAATTATTCAATGCATAGACTCAGGTGTCTGTCAATTTGTTTCAAATGTTACAAATTTTTTTACAATTTGTTATAAAATAACAAAAAAAAATGTTTTTTTAAATATCAAATTTGTCCATATTTCCGAGATAGCTATTAAGAATGGGGTTTTTTTTGGATAGTTGTGGATACTGCAGCAGGACTATGACTCAAAACACACCTCAAAACTTGCACGCAACAACAACTTGAAAACCAAGGAGTTTTTTCCATAGTCATCTGACCTAAATCCCGTCGAGCATTTATGGGAGCACTTGAAGATAGAGAAAGTCAAGCATTCAGTAACGTCTCAAGATGCTCTTGGCAATATTGTGAAATCATGCTGGATAACGTGGATCATCAAATTTTGGACAAACTTGTGGAGTGCATGTAGCTCAAGTGGAGGTTGTCGTTGGAGCATTAGGGGGAACATACCAAATACTAATCAATTCAGATGTTTCAAAATGGTCTTTTTAAAAATTATTTTAATTATTATTATTATTATTATTATTAACAAATTAAAATTGTTATGCTGAAAAACATATCAAAAGCATTTTCACAAATGGTCTCCATTTTTAACTTGTCAATGAAGAAGAAGCATTAAGTGAAACCAGGATGGAATGAAGTAAGGATACCAGACAACAAGATTGAATTCGAAGTCTTCTGAGTCTTTGTTTTCAGATCATCTGTATGCACTCAGATGCACTTCAACCCAATTTTCTCAAACATCAACTAAACTGCATTCAATGTCCTTCACCAGCGAACTCAGACGGTATCGAGACTCTTCAAGGCTCTTTTTAATGCTGGAACTGAATACTGAATTCTCTGCTGCTATCTACAAGTGACGTGAACCACAGGCTGAAGATGTTTTATCCTGTAATAGTCACAATCTAAATAGATACAAAGTCCCCAGGGAACACTTCCCAAGGTTACTCAGCCTACCAGGCAACAGATCTACCACTGAAGGCTCTATAATTATTTATAGTGATTAAGAAAGTTTATGTACGGTTATGAGATAGGAGGGAGGACCCAAAGATGTGGGATTGGGGATCGAACGACGTATTAGAATAAAGAGGGATAACAGAAAAGGCAGAACAAAAGGCTCTCCAAAATACAGAACACAAAAAGGGGGAAACACGCAGCTGTGGTGGGTCCCGAGTGGAAATGGCACCTACAGCTGAGGTGTGCGCGAGTTGACGTTATTACACGCTGACGCACCAGAGGACAGACGCTTCCCAAATCGAGTGGCGTGGTGGGGCTCCGGAACACCAGGGGGTGAGCCTAAGCGTGAGTGCGCTGAGCACTGAAGTAGCCGTTCGGGGCTTGTCCCAAACAGAGCAGCCAACCGATCGGAGTGACGCTAAGCGGTTCAGAGGAGTGAGGCAAAAAGCCTTGGGAAACTTTGTCACTTCCCTGACTGGCTG
>JAYJMA010050532.1:0-10952 GCA_036873895.1 Parotocinclus cabessadecuia | reverse complement strand
CACTGAAAAGAATATATATATATATCCTACAGTGTACCGTTTTACTGTAAATACACCGAGACAGCCTTCATGTATGTAACTCTTACATACACTAGGCCCTGTGCTCTTAGGCTGTACTCTCTATTAATACCCAAAATATTTCCACAACCTCACAAGCACACTTTCATGCAAGTTGCATTTTAATTCTAAACAAATTAAAAATAGTACTGCTGTCTATCTTAGGGGTTAGCTGGAAACAGATCATCTCACCTCCTCGTTTCTTAGCATTTTCCCAAACATGTAGATGTAGTTGCCTGGGTAACCCACAAACTTGCCTTTAAAGAAGGCTACATAGAAGCAGGACGAGTAATAGTTAACAAACTGAAACATGAACATCTTGGTCGTTAGCGTGTTCTCGTACTCCAGATGGGTTTTGGGGAGTTCTGTGGGGCAGGTCAAACCAAATCATGTCAAAAGACATCCAGTAAAAACAGAATATAGTGATGCATCCTGTAAAATAGGGTACATTGTATTACTTATGGATGAACGATAATCATTTATTTAGCTTTTTTTTATTAATTCATCCATTCACTTATTTTCAAACCCGAATCAACTCCAGTTCAGGGGAGAAGGGGTTGCTGCCTAACCAGCAGAACAGGTATGAGGTAGAGACCGACCCCAGGCAGGGCGTCAGACCATCGAAGGGTCACTATCACCCAGGATTCAAACTAAGGTGTTCAGGAGCTGTCTCATCATTGGAGCTACCCAATTATTATGTTTTGCAGCACATATTTCCGGACAGCCTATTAAAACTTTCTGAATGCATACATAATATGCTAAGCTAAATTCGGATCTGAACAGTAACTTGGTGCTTGTGACAGCAATTAAACAGAGCTTAATGAAACAAAAAAAATTAACCACACAAAAGCTAATTAATTATTATTATTAATTATTTTTGTGAGCAGTGTAGTAAAAGTTCATCCCACCCAGATCAGTGATCCAGATCGCCACGCGTTCATAGCAAAAGTTGAGAATGAGAATGATAACAAAGTTGATCAAGGACGCCGTGACTGAGGTAGCCATCTGTGGAGTGATCAGAAAGCCAACAAACTGGATCTTGTTGGTGGGGCTGTCCCTCATTAAGCTGGCAAAGGCAGCATACACTGCTAACCTGTACGCTATCACTCCAATGATGGAGGCTATGATGAGTAATATCTAAAAGTAAAGAGAAGAAGAAGCCACATGCATACAATGATGACTGATGTATGACTGATATATCCTCATTTGTGTGTGCTTTTGCAGGAAATGCAGTGACTCACCCAGAACAATACAGTAAATCCAGAGAGACAGAAGCGAGCAGATTTGCTGAATAAAGGCAGATACAGCTCCTCTTCCTGTTATCGATCACAGTCTGTATTTCATTATGACAGCTAAAATACATTTACTAGTCCTAATCACGTGCCATTCCATAACTGAAAATAGGTCCTCTGTATAAACTGCATCTCAATACCTTTGTGAGGAGGTTCAGACGACGACTTGTGACCTTTAGCTCAAATTCTGGCCTGATCTGGAGCTGCTGCTGTTCCTCTTCAAATTCCACCATGTCCCACTCGTACTCCAGTCTCGCCTGTCTGCGCTTCCACAATTCCAGAAACAGGGTCACTGAGGGAAAATGCAAGGTGACCACAGTGTGAGAATGCCCAAAATTGTGTCCTTATGCATTTAGGCCAATATTTACTTGAATTATAGTCCAATTAAATAATACAGAATTGTATTAAGTTCAATTAATATAATAATAATAATTATAATAATAATAATAATAATAATAATAATAATAAATTATAATATTATTATTATTGATATAATATATAATATTATATAATATAATAATAAATAAATAAATAATATTTTTATTTTTCTGTTTTTCCGGATTCTTTTTCAAGTTTCACAAAAAAATTTTTTTTTAAATGGCCATTTTTGGGTTATCACTGTATCCATAGTATGGGAAAATCATATCATGGAACAGCATAATACTGGTATTCACTTCATCACTGGTACACCTCCAAGCCCTAGTAAAAAAAATGACTGTTTCTAATAAAAGTATCTAATCTAATCGAAGTGAAAATTTTGCATTAACAATATATATATCTAAGTTTGCTTTTTGGTGTAATTAAATTATTACAAAATATTAAGCATGTTCTGTTAAAATGATCCAAACTTCTGAAGTCACCGCAAGGCAAACTGACTTCATAGACAGCATTATGTTTCATTCCGCTTATAGACACTCCCATCAGCGCTAATCTGGCGTTGCAAGTGTTTTCTACCAGTAGGTGGCAGCGTTTTAGTAAGACAAGAACACAAACTCACCCCAAATTCCCATAAAAATGGCAAAGAACACAGTCGCCTCATTGTCAAACAAGTGGGATTGCTGGAGAAGGAAAAAAATAGACGCAAACTTACAAACAAGTGGTGGCCACAAAATACACAATCACACATTTGTGACATCTACATAGTACATACATAAACTAAAATAATACTGGTTAATACTGTAGTAAATTCACCCAGGATGACAGACAGGTTGAGTTGAGTTTCCAGTAGGAGCACTTTTTATCACACAGGGGACACATGACAATGTTTCCGCCAATATTGGGGTCACAGATTTCCTTACTGAAAAATATAAAGGAGAGGACAAATAATACAGATGTTAAGGGTCTATTGTGCATTTTGTCATTTAAAGTCTAGGCTACGAAGTTTACCATGGCAAAAACAAAAATTACATGAAACATCTTTTAATTGGACTTGGAAAAGCTGGTTGCACATACAAGATCAAATGTGGGTTATTACTATTAGCAATAATAATATTAGCAGTACTTGACGCAATAGTATTGGTAAACGGGAACTAGCATTAGCATAAATAGTAGTAGATCTACACTGCTCACAAAAACAAGAGGATATTTCAAAATAAGCATGAAACACGTTTGATTTTATTTCAGTGAACAAGATAATCACAAAAGCAAATGCAAAGTTAAAGAAAGTTGTTTAATTACGCAAATGAGTCAATACTCAATTGATTAGCTAGTGACATTAATGGGGGTGAACAGAAGCAGGTCAAACTGGATGAGAGTACCCCCACATAGACTGTTCAGTAGGGTGTATGGTCACCCAAGGGTGCCAAAACACACTGACAGTGATGAGGCATGGACAGGATCAAATTGTCCAGCAGTTCTTGTGGGATCCTCTTCATATTCATTTAGAAATATTTACTATTTTTGTTAGCAGTGTATTAGTAGCAGCAGTACAATTAATAGTAGTTGTAATACTAGCGGCAGTAGCATCCGTAGAAGTAGTAGTAGAAGTAATAGCAGTAGTATTAGTAGTAGTATTAACACCACTTTTATTTATACAAGGAGTTTAGTGTGAAGCCGTAGTGTTAATAGGTTTTAAAATAGCATTATTTTCAGTAGAAAGAAGGCAGTTTCACCAAACAGTTTATTTTATATTTGCTTTTATTTTCCATCCTATTTGAAACAGATTCTTGTTTTAAAGAGCCTCTTATCCCCTCAGGAATATGCAACATCCACTTTTCGTTTACTGGAACAAGATACCTCCTTTTTAAGATGTTCAATTCCTTACTCTGATTCAGCTCTTTACTTTCTCATTTCAAAACACTTATGTTTTTAAGCATGGTAAATTTTCTGTGTATTTTGACTTCTTTAATGACCTGGCATGCTAATGTTATTGATTATTATTTGGGTTATATGCTTTTAGGCCTGTGGCTGGGATAGGTCATTAGTAGTAGTTGTAGTAGAAGTTGTACTGGTACAACATTTTAAATAATCTATTAACAGCTAGTGTTTGTTTGTTTATTTATTTGGTGTTTTAACGTCACTATTGGCATTAGTGGCCATTTTAGCAACACACACAATGTTATTTCTACACGCAAGCTTATATCATGACTAGTTACACACACACACACCTCAATGCAAATTTGGTGTATTCAGTTAACCTAATACACATTTATTTGGACTGTGGGAGGAAAACGGAAAACGGAGTACCCCCACACAGATAATGGGAGGACATACAGACTCCATACAGAAAGGTCACAGGCTGCTCCACCCTGGGATTGAACCCAGGACCATCTGACCTTCTTGCTGTGAGTCAGCAGTGTTACTCACTGAACAGTTTGTGCAATCGAACTGAGAATATCATGTCTTTCGTGACACAGTCTCCTAGTCATGTTCAATAAATTATAGATGCAACAATATTTCGACATAACATAAATTCATGATTTAAATTGACCTAAATGACTTAAATCGACCTAAATATCCTGTACATAAGATCAAGTATGAAACAGTAACATTTTAAAATTTATTTTAATGCTAATAATAATGAGAACATGTTTAATCATGTTGTTGTTTGTTTCCTTACATACAGAATTACCTTGTGATATTGTCGTCATAGCTGAGCACACCAAAGACGAAGCAGAAGACTCCCACTATAGCAGCAAAGAACAGCATCTCTGTGTAGAAGCCCAGCCAAGCAAAGTAGATTCCAAGCTTCTCACCATAGTATTTCCTGTTAAAGGTAAAGAAGGATACAGCACTGTGCCAGCAATTGTGTTATACTGGTACAAAGTAAGCATGTAACAGCTCTCTATATGCTAAATGACATTAATATAAATGTATAGTGGTACCTCTGTACAGAAGGTTTGATAAGTACTGAAAACAACCAGAATCAAACAAATGTTTCTCATAAGGGAATGAATAGCCATTATACGCATCAATGGATTTATATTTTACAGGTGTTCCCTGATATACAAAGACGCTATATTTCAACAAATCCATCATAAGGTAGCTGTATCATGAACCGATGAGTTTAAATATAGTTTTATGGTCTAGCTTACTACACATTAACACTTACATCAAATTCAGCAGTGATGGTTATTATGAATCTAAATCAAAGTGTACTGAATCATGAATCAAAGTCACACATCTTAACTACAAGTTCAAGCTAGTGTGCCAAGGACTGAACAAACAACAAGAACAACAGACAAAATTGAGTCAACATGCGAACCGAACAGAGTTCCAAGCTGGTCAAGAACTGAGGTACCACTGTAAATGTGTACTATACTATTCTTGATCCTATTCTAGATTAGTCTGCATTCTTTAGGCCCTAGATTTTACACGCACACACATTATCCATTTGGTTACTACTTATTTTTTTTTCTTTAGACATGCTACAGCAAGAAAATCTACAGTACTGCATTACTATCATTTGCTGACATTACTAAAAGTCTGGGGAGATTTGAAGATGCCAGATCGAGGAAGGTATATTGCCTTAAAAACTAATGCAGGGCAACTTTTATCTGAGTATTTGGTATCTGAGCCACTTCCAGGAGCAAACTGTCCTCGAATAATGGGTTTTGGCTTCATTTGCCCGTCATAATACACAGTGTGTATCCATTGTGCAGGCTTTGATTGTAAATAAAGATGAAATTGACAAAGACAAAACATTTCTAAAACAATTTCAAGTAGTTTCTTTATTAAAGTAAACCTTTTCGTGTACCTTTCGAGGGTTTAAAACAGTTCATGATCTTCCCACCTGATTAGGTTAAGTGGTTGCTCTTTGTAGAAGCTGATGAAGCGAGCCCAGTGACTATAGAGATTATATCTCTCGCTCTTGCACCGTGTATCATCTGCGTTCTTCCAATAGCAGCACTGCAGAGTAAACAAGCCCATTAAACATCAATAAACCAGAGTTCAATGGTGAATGCAAAACAGAGTACAACAACGTAGAGTCGTACAAACGCTGCACTCTTACATCATGAAGAGGGTACGCTGAGGTGTACGTCCCATTGCTCAGAAGTCTCTTAATCCCTATCTTCTCCTTGTCTGCACAACTCTGGTTGTGGTATGGACAGCGAGTAAGAATATAATAAACCTGCAAAAAGTCATCACAGTAATAGCAAGGAGAAAACACCAACCAACTACATAACCCCAGCCCAAACCATGCAAATGGATAACTTACGATCCTGTTGCGAGTGGATGGAGGAAACACAGACTCCTTATCCTCAATGAGAAAGAAGTCAGCTTTGCTATTGTTGAAGGGAGCCGTGTAGTAATCGGGATCAGGCTTCATGATGTGGTTGGGCAGACGGAAGGGCTTTGTGATATAATCCAGTGGGACTTCTTTCCCTTTGGAAATGTCTGCCGTTTTAAATGGGACCTTTATCCTCAGCAGATCGGCGTATTTTGCCAGGACTTTCCAAGGTGCATGAAGCTTTAAAAAGTATGTCTTTTGGTCATCTGAGCTCTTTATAAAAAGTGAAAGGAGAAAAAAAACTGTGCAATTTAATTATTCTACAGTTGGAATCTCTGGGAATGCTTGGCTAAGTAAGTAAATTTTCACAACACATCTGGGGATGTATTTATAAACACTCCTAGCGATAAGAGTTGCTCCTAGTGGCAGAATTCCTCCTACCAAATATATTAGAATTGAGGGTATTTCCCACTTAAGGTTAGCAAAGATAAAACTAAGATAAGACTAGCAGGACTAGTGAATATAAAGGTTATTTATAAAGCATCTTATCTCCTAAAAGAGCAGAGTAGGGTAGAGGACTTTTATGAGGCTTAGGAGTTCTCCTAAGCATAGAAGATGAAAGCGGAAAGATGCAGGTGCAGAGAAATGAAGAACAGTGACTTAATCAAACGTCTCAGTAAGTGAAGTGCTTCTGCCAAACGCGTCAGTGGTGTACCACCCAAAATGAATGCTACGTACTGTATACACAAACCAACCCCACCAGTTAAAACAACATGGCAGCTATCTAAGTAATTAAATAATGTTAATAAAGTAAAGCAAATTAACCAACGTGTGATTATTGCAAAACAGGCAGAAAGACCCTATGCCAATTATTCCAAAGTAAAGATTTATTAACTGCCTATTAAGGGACTATGGTAGCCTAGCGGTTATGGTACTGTACTGTGGACCAGCTGGTACAGGGTTCAAATCCCACCTCTGCCAAGCTGCCATAGTTGGGTCCTTAACCCACCAAATGCCATAAATGTAAGCTATATGTGTGAGAGAGAGAGAGTGAGAAAGAGAGGTGGGTATTAAAAGTTTTTGTCTAGGAATGCTCTCCAAATGGATTATTAACATAGGCCCTGATTTTTATTTACTGTAACAAACAACTGGATATTTTTCCTTCTCTTCAACGCAATGAGTAATCAGTCACAGTGTGAAACTCCTACAGTGGAGGAAATAATTTGATCCTGTTTTGATTTTGTAAGTTTGCTTACTTACAAAGATATATACAGTCTATATAGCCATTCTCCAGACCTTAATCCCATATAAAAGTTACGGCGGGAGCTGAAGGTCTGAGTTGCCAAGCGACAGCCTCAGAATCTTAATGATTTAGAGATGATCAGCAAAGAGGAGTGGACCAAAATTCCTCCTGACATGTGCGCAAACCTCATCATCAACTACAAAAATACGCCTGACTGCTGTACTTGCCAACAAGGGTTTTGCCACAAAGTCTTGTTTGCTAAAGGTCAAATACTTATTTCTCTCTGCAAAATGCAAATACATTTATATATTTTATACAATGTAATTTTATAGTTTTTCTTTTAGATATTCTATCTCTCGCAGTTCAAATAAACCTACCCTTAAAATTATCTTATCTTCGTATGTGGACAAAATCAGCAAGGGATCAAATAATTATCTCCTCCCCTGTATGAGATGAAACTTAGGTGTGGTAGGCTCAATAAAAATGCACGCAAGATCAGGTTTTGTCAATTTTTTTGACTTTTTGTTTATCAAAACGAACTGTTTATCAGAACTGCAGAACATGAATCTGGAAAGGTCTCTGTGCTATATTAATACATATTAAAATAATAATATTCGCAACGAAACCTTTTACATTTCACTGTCACTGTGAGCACATGATAGCTACAGACATGGTTATAATAATAATTGTTATACAGCAGAGTGAGGATCACATTAAACTCTCTCTCTCTCTCTCTGAGCTAATATGATCAGAACTTAGCGATGCTTTATGTAAACTGAGACCTCTATATGGCATCAGTGGATTTAAGTTCAGAATCGTACCGATGCATCCTCAGTCTCCAGCTCCAGGCCCTCTTTCTTAAGATTGGCCTCAAACTCTCTCCTCCTCCTCTCCTGTGAAGAATACACAAATAAACCTTACTGACTGAAAGCATAAACACTGAAAACATTAACCCTTAAAGCACCAAGCCGCATTTGTGTGTGTGTCTTTGAATACAGGTTATGTTATGGAACAAACCGCTTTCTTTTCTCTATCTCTGTCGTCGACATAGGACAGGACAAAATCGATACGCCGCACACCATCTCTGAAATACACAGAGTCGTTCTTCTGCTGCAGCCTATCACCCTGTGAAACAAAGAGATAGCAGATCAGGTAACAGGCACCACAACAAACTACAATGGACAACTTATAACGAATACAATGGCTATATGACGACTATATTGGACTACGACTATCATAAAATTTGAACAAATATTAACAAGCTGATACTTTTGCGCCAGGTCACAGCAACAACACTCATTCTTTCCTGCCACATCAATATCCTCATCTCCACCACTCCTAATCAGTCACACAGTCAATTCTACATTTCACTCATTCATTCATTTTGAAATATTTTGAAAATTATTAAAATTCTATAAACCAACCGCTGGCATTACACCAGTAACCACAGTTTAGACAGCAGTGGCCGCTGAGAAATATTCACATGCTTGCACACAAACCACATTTAATCACTTCAAATCACTTCATTTTCTCTGCAAAAGTGCATATTATAATAACAATATATATAATTTAATAATATAATTTTTATATTTATATAATTATAATTATTATATATATTTTTTTATTATAAATTGTCATAAATTGTCATTTCATTTTCATTCGCGAAATAATGTTGACAGTTCTAGTTTTATAAACCAATTTGCATGTTCTCCCCATGTCTGTGTGAGTTTTCTTACTCCGGTGTCCCGGCACATTCCAAAAACCTGTGTTAGGTTAATTGGAGTTTCCAACGTGCCCTTGGTGCGTAAATGTGTGCCCCCTACAATGGATTGGCACTCTGTCTAGGGTTGGTCATGCCTTTGCCCTGTGCTATTTATCATTATTGTTATTACTATTATTATTATTATTATTAATATTATTATGATTACTATAATTTTTATGCGTCATAACTTCCGATAAGCTTTTTGCTTGTTACTATGTTACTTGAACATAGATGCAATGAGGTTAGGTCTGCAGTGGTCCTCTAATTACTATTCCCTACATTTCACATGTCATATACTAGGGTTAGGACTTCATATGATATGCATCACACAACATGGGTCACAACATGATACACTACTTACAAAAATGAGGAAATATTTCAAAATGAATATGAAGTGATTAAAAGAAAGAAGCATTTGATTTCACTAAACAAGAAAAACAGAAAAGCAAATGAAAAGAAAGTTGTTAGTGTATGCAAATGAGATACAAACTCAATTATCGTGATTAAGTAGCAAATGACATATTCATGGGGGTGAACAGAAGCATCTTAAACTGGACGAGAGTGCCCCCACTGACTGTTCAGTAGGGTGTAGGGTCACCCAAGAGTGCCAAAACACACTGACAGAGATGGGGCATGGACAGGGTCAGATTATCCAGCAGTTCCTGTAGGATCTTCTTCATATTGCTTTTGAAATATTCCCTATTTTTTGCGAGCAGTGTATGACTTTACTGCAATATGATGCATACTGCGATATTCCACATTCTTCACTGAAAATATGAACTGCTTAAATACAAGTTACAGAGTTGTCTTAACAAATGTCTTCCTTTAAAAACCCGATATATTGAACTGAAGATCGATATACCACCTCAAAAAATATTGCAAAATATTGCTGTATTAGTCTTTAAGCACAGCCCTATCATATACAGTCAATTCTCAGTTACTGCATGTCCAAATCTGCAAATGAAAATGAAAATCAGAGCATCTCCAGTTGCCATTATATACAAAGTGTTCAAAAAAATTCCATAACAATTCACTTTTCAATACAAACCAAAAGTCAAAACAGAATTTTTAAATGGTGTAAAATGACACCAACATCAAGCTATGAATGAATCAGCGAACCAAGCTTCAGAGAAATCTTTAACTTCAAATAAATGCATTATTTTATGTAGAATAAACATGGACTCAGTTCAGTATCAGTTTTTGTTCTTCTTTGCCACAAGGTGGCTTACTTCATGGTGTTTTAGTATACAGCAGAACAGGATAAGTGGAGCATAACAGGCAAGACACATAACTACGCTCGCAAGCAGAGACGTTATATTTGCATATTTCAGAAAATGCAAACGATCAGCAGGAATTCACAAACGTTCATAAGCACAAGGTAAACACTTTACAGATGAGGACAGGCTCAGTATTATTTACCTGTGTCTTTACCAGCTGTGTAACGAAAGGTCTATGACTATACAAAAGTGCTAGTGTGTTTCCTGTTGCACATGTGCAGTACTTAATAGTAGTAGGTCTAATGTACTCAAGCATGAGCAGCATGCCTGCCATGACAAGTTGTGAACCTGAGTGTGTAATACAGTCAAATCCGGTTAATGGGACGAGCCGCTTATTCAGACTGAATCCTAAAGTACCTAAACAAATCCTATTATATATGTGTAATGCTATTCGCTTATTTAGACCAAAATTCCGTTTAAGAATAAGGAAAAGAAGCCACAAGTTGCCACTTGGAGCGGATGCAAAGCGGGTCAGCGAGATATGGGAGGATTTTTGGCATCCCTGGGAGAATTTATGCCTTTATCAAAGGTCAGGAAATCCGAAAAGTTGTGTTGACAAAAAAAAAAGTGCAGAGAAGAGAAGGCGTCAGATCACACTGGATAAGTTCTTCAAACGTTGACTGGAATTGAGTAAGAACTTGTTTTTTACAGT
>JAYJMA010050511.1:0-10953 GCA_036873895.1 Parotocinclus cabessadecuia | reverse complement strand
TGTAAAAAGCTCTGTATAAATAAAATTTGATTGATTGATTGATTAATTGGTATATCTGGTACATTATTATTTTACTAATAGTAATACTACAGCATATTACTAATATGTTTAGCTTCCAAGCACTTATAACAAAGATAATAGCAATCAGTCTGCACTAGATTTGTAAGACGTAATTATGATTGCAATATTGCTTATGAATGTGTTATCGAGTCAGAAAGTTAAGCCACTATGATCAGAACATAATAGCAATAGTTCATAATGTGTAATGTTTATGTTAAGGGAAGTAACGTGCACAATACATTTGTTTGGCCTGAAAACAATGCACAACTACACATGCACCAATTAGTAACATCACAGACATGTCCGAAACCCATTCTATCAATAATATTCTAAATTATTCAAGCCACTAAAATGCTGTGTAATGC
Organism: Parotocinclus cabessadecuia; assembly: GCA_036873895.1. Lineage (NCBI taxonomy): Eukaryota > Metazoa > Chordata > Actinopteri > Siluriformes > Loricariidae > Parotocinclus > Parotocinclus cabessadecuia. Next base: position 10,528 of record JAYJMA010050511.1, on the reverse strand, counting down.
ATCTATCAAACAGATAAGTGCCCAAAGAAGAAGAAACATTTACATTTATGTAATTTAGCAGAGGGGGATTAAATTATCCAGAGGGACTTTTTTAATACAATTAATACAGTCTTACAATCCAAGCAATTGTGGGTTACATAATGAATAGCTTATTATGTTTGGCCTATGATGTTAAAAATGGTGGAAAACACCTTGAATTAGAATATATTGAACTTTTTTTCTTACAGTTCTCAACAAGTCTACAATGTTAATGCTAGTTGTACATTAAATTACAAATGCTGTTACAAATTAATAATTTAGTCATGCAAATAGCACAAATAAAACAACTTTCAACTTAAAAAATAAGTATGCGAACACTGTTACGAGTTTTTCCAGGCAAATATTTCAGTTTGTTTCCAAGTTGGAGTCAAAACACACGGTCAACCACCAGTTGAGAGTGTTAAGATCACTGTTCAAAAGAAAGCAGTGCAAGTGCCGTTTGAACCCATCTCATACATAATGGATTAGTTTATTTTAACACAGAACTTTCTCTAACTAAATCTGACAATGGGCACAAAGGACTTTAAGCATTTTTATTCCAGATTTACATCTCATGCTTGCTGCAAAGTTAAACAGAATCAAGGCAGTCACTAAGATGGCAAGCATTACATAGAGCTTTACCATATTCCTTTCCAAAACATGTAAGTTTGTTAAGCTTTTATCTTTCACTTACACTTGTCAGTGTAAGATCAGCCTAAGAACAAGTGTACGTCCAAGTGACTGAGAACAGTATGTTAATTTAAAATCTAAGGAAAAACAGAAATCATGTTGTTTACAGCACAAGTAGACTCAAAACTTTGGACAACAATCAAGGCTGACTTTGCAGCCTACTACCTGGTTCAGTCAGTCTCTAGGGAGAAGCTGCGGCTAAAGTATTCTCCAGAACAATTTGCTTTTGAAAAGTTGCTACACACACCACTTCATCAAAGTGACAAGGCTTCTTGTTCCTATTACTTTGTTTCAAAGTAAGGTTTACCAAAACGTCAATGTTCCACTAAGAAGTTATATGGGGACAATGGACTTAAACTACTGTCATAATATTTATCTCTGCCATATGTTACTGTCATAAATCAAAGCAAGTGAGTGATCTTAGTACCCTGTATTACACTGGACATACAATTCCAAAACAAAATACTTCTAAGAAATAAAAAATCAATTGTAAGTAAAAAATAAGTATTTATTAGGGCAGCACGGTGGCTTTGTGGGTAGCACTGCTGCCTCATAACAAGGTCTCGGGTTCAGTCCCAGGGTGGAGCAGCCTGGGTCCTTTTGGTGTGGAGTCTGCATGTCATCCCACAGTCCAAATACATGGTTAGGTTAATCGGTGTCTCTAAGGTAGCCATAAGTGTGTGAATGTTTATTTGTTTGACCTACGATAGATTGGCGCCCCATCTAGGGTTGTCCTGCCCATGCGCCCAGAGTTGCTGGCTGGCCCGTGACCCCATGTGGATTAAGTGTAAGATAACGGATGGAAGGATAGTTATAAATAATGAAACTCTTGGTAAATTAACTTAATCTCACTTGAAGTAAATTTGGTCCGGGAGAAAAAATAAACATTTACACCAAACCCAAATTAGGTGTTTGCGGAATGCTCCATTTGAGCTTAATCTGATCAAGGTTCAAGTTGATAGATAATGAAATGCAGTTTTATTTCTGTATATACAAAAAGTCAGTGACAGTTGTACATTGAAATGCTTGTGATTGAAATGCTTTACAGCTTGTGCATTATGCACTCACAAAAAATATTAATATAGATAAATGTTGGATTGCTGCAAAGCTCAGCATGCAATTATGTCTTGAGCAGATATGAAATTAAGTCAGGTGTGATCTGAATACATAGTTGGACTTGCTGTGTATTCTCTTTTTTATTATTTATTTTATTTTTTGAAGAATGGCAAAGACAATCTTACCTCTGCGTCATGAATCATGTAGTACCAGACACTTTAATAATTTAAAATATAAATAAAAAAAAGGAATTATTTTTTTCAGTGTGAGATTAAGACATGAGATTAGTATTTTTTTAACCCTGTTATTTTTTATTTACAAATATTTGATTAACTTTCATTGTTGTCAGCATATTATAGTCATTCACAGACCTTTGTTAGACCATATAGACAGAAAAGGGCTATTACTGCTCAAAAGTTTCATAAGCCGCAGTGTAGGCAAGTTTCAGGAAAAAAATAAATAAATAACTAAAAAAGCATTAGTCTTCCCAGATGGGCAATCGTCAAAGGAATAGGATCAGCTGGTAAGCACAAATTGCCAATTACTGATTTGAAAAAAAAAAAAAAAACTAGATAGATGTTTAGACTTTTTTAATTATTCTACTTACATTGTTAAATCGACAATTAAATAACTCATTTTCAAATAACTGAACCTAACTCATACCTTAATTCTGATTAAATGTTGAAGTTGCACTACTGACTGTGCAACATGTGCCAAGAACTTTACATAGCTCCAGCACCGTATTCCTGTCTTTAAGCTTTACTACTAAACAAAAATTGACAAAAATTAATATGGAGAATTGTAGCAAAATTGGCATGCAGCTGCATCTCAGGAAGATAGGTTAATCATTAGATAAAATGAAATATCTTCTCTTCTAGTTCCCTATAAGGTTCTCATAGGTTACATGTGGACCATGGCCAGATGCTTAACAAGGGTAAATTGTGCTTCCCAGGGTTTTTCTAGCAGGATACTGCTGAATCCACACACGTTTCTGCCACACATCCTTAGATTGTCCAGTCACCCGATTTATCACATATCACCATAACATTATATGTTTGGTACTGGGTTTTTCTACTAATCAGAACACTTTTCTTCTTGTATAAAATAAAAAAAAATACAATGTGTCCTGTAATAGGGAGAGAAGTGGTGTTGTTTTTTTTTTTACTTTTATTAAGTTATCTCAGTCTTACTGGGTGTGTGCAAAACCTGTTGAGGCAGTTTAGCACTTGAGGTACAGGCAGAGCAAACACTCCTGCATTGAGACAATGGCAAAACTAATTATAATTACCCATAAAACTAATTATAAATACCAAATCTTAAACAATCTATTTACTTTCAAAGTAGCCATAAATCTCTTTTCATACTTCAGTCCATGGTTCTTATTTGTCTCTTTATAAAATAACGTTCTCGCTTTTTCCAGTTCACCACTCAACTATTTACATTGTTCTCATCAGTTTCACTTATTCTTCTATTTTTTATTTGAACTTTAATCTCAGTTCTCTCCTTATAAACACAAATATTTCATTCTTTTTCGCATTCTGTTTACTCTCTTTTACGCTTCACTACTTTCTGGATTCTTACAGAACATGATTATCTTAACTTTCTTTTTCATTTAATCTTATTTCAATTCATTTAATCTTCCTCACACTCAAACTCTTAATATTCTCTCTGCAAGACACCGTTATTGATGCAGGTCATTGGCACTCTTTCAATAAGGAGCACCACAACTGATGAAAGATGCGTTTGAGTAACCCATGGCACCACGTGAATAAAAATTTCCAGCACAAGGTGAGCTTGTGTTTAATGCAGGTATTTAACACCCTCAAGTATTTCCAAATGGAGTCAGAGTATTGGCACCTACAGCTCTAAGATGTTTTTGCTCGCTATCCATCAGTTTCAGTGAGGGGTAGTTACATCATAACGCTACTGCAAAGAATGACTTCTACAGAATTGTTTGTTTCATAGCAACCATTTGAGGGAAGATGCATTTATGAACCTGCATGTCAATGTACATGAAGAAGGACGGAAAGATTATACTAGATTAGATTAGACATTAGACTCCACTACCATTACTGGTTGACCTTCATTAACTCTCTTGTGCATAAATGAAAGCAAATTCCAACAAAAGCGAAAATGGATATCATTTAATATGGCTGACAAAGAATCAAAAAGTTATATTGTGCACAAACAAGTGGCTACAAATCTTGTCTTGTGTAAAACTTGAAGAATATCTAAAGATAAATACAACAGAAGCTCAAGATTTGTCTTTAGTAATAGAAATGTTGTCAGTCTGTATAGTTATCCACTTCCTTAATTTGACAGAAGTAACAGAAAAGAAGCTACACATTATAAAAGTACTTCATCTATCCACTGAGTCACTACGTTTCAGTTGGACAGTTTCCATATATGTTTTACTCAATATTTTACTTCTCATTCACATTCACTTTAATTATAGGTAAATTATTAAACAGTTACATAACCAACAGTTAGCAAGCTATACACTGTTAACTAGGCAAATTTATTATTAGTTTATGAGGTTGCTGTTTCCAAAAGAAATGAATAAACAAGTCACTTGTGCCATAATTTGTATTATGCCAGCTTCACGAATCGTGGGTCCGGGGTGCAGTCCCTACCAGCCATGATTCCCGGGTGCCATTAGCTGCCGGGGAAAGAGGCGGCTGAGTCCATACAGGACTGTGGGCGAATGTGCCTAAAGCACGATGAGGTGCCGATTTGGGATGTCTCCCAAATCACGAGGCATGGGGGGACTCCGGAATGCGAAACGGGGAGCTGGAGCTTACACGTGCTTGTAGCGCGAGAAAGGGTGCCGATTTGGGACGCTCCCCAAATCGAGAGGCGCAGAGGTGTTTCCGGAGCGCCAGAGGGTGAGTGTGAGCTCGAGCATGCAGTAGCGCACGAAGAAGAGGAGCCGGGGCACGTCTCAAATGGAAGTACACAGCCGGCTGAAATGAGGCTCGATGAGAGCAGGACTGGAACGGAACGGGAAAACCTGGATCTTTCCCTAAACAGGCTAAATACCTCGGAGGTTTCAGCTCTAAACGCCCCCGGATGTGACCAACTGAACATAAAGATGGAACTAACAAACAGCGTATCGAAGCGTTTGCGCACCGGTGGTCGGGCGCACAGCGAGTTTAATGACCTGGCAGCGAACAGAAAAGAACAGAAAAAACAGGGAAAGAAGCAGGTGTTTGCCATCAGGTCATAAATTAAGCGCTAAATATAAAGCTGCCTCGCTGATTGTCCTTACTGAGCGATCGGTAAGGCAGCTTTCCAGGGAAAAGATAGAAACCCTAACAGTAAGTACATAATTTAAGGGATTTCTCACCTGTATTACAGTCTCCCCAGGCTGCATGTTGGTAAACACTTCCACGTTGTAGGACACCTGAGAGAAAGTGGGCGTGTTGTCATTGGCGTCAATAACAAAGATATTCACTGTCACAGGCATGCTCTGCTGTACACCATCAGATGCCACCACCTGCATCAGCAGAAGAAAAAAGTTTAAAACAAACAAACGAAACCTAATTTACAGTGCTGGAATTTGCGGGGTGAATGCTGAATTAATATATAATATGTAATCTCACTTGATATACTATGCACAAAACTCTGAGAACCACAAGAAAGCAATTTAAGTACGAAATATCATGACTGCATACATGAATTTAAAGCTAAACAACAGCTGGAGGAAATCAAAAATTTTCTTTTTCTCATTGTCCTTTACACACAAAAGCATTACTGAAATCCAACACTTGATCGTAACATTTATCATCAGTTAAAATCAATATCAAAACGATACTTCAGATAAAGCCACTTATTACTAAGAATGTTCCCCATAAAGAACGTGATTTGTTCACATGATTGACGTCTAAGTATCTTTTTTGCCACTCTCTGTGAAAAGTGGAATTGAGATGTCACATAAAGGTGCAGAGGATTCTCTTTGAAACTTTACACTATTTAAAATGTACTAACCAATGGCAGTATCAAAGAATGACTTATAGTGATGAGTTAATACCAGTTTCACCCTTAATCACACAATTATTCCCTTTGATGATGATTAACCACATTTATGTTTCCTCATATTTGACAGCAAATATGTAATAAAAAAATAAGGTTACTAACCTGCTAATTCCAATTTAGTTATAAAAAATAAAAATATCCAAATAATATGGATCTCAAACAAAGGCAAATAACAACTATTTTCTAGATTTATTTAATATATTTGTACTACTATGCCACAGCACCCTTTTGTTTTCTCTGTCATAAATAAATCTTCTGTTAATGTTTTAGTTTTTACTTTCAAAGGATAAATTAAAATATAATCTTAGTATTCAGCCTGTAATTTTTGCGCATGAAAGTCACTTAATTCTCAGAGAAGAGTTCTACATAATCTGGGTGGCAAAAATAGAGAATACACTTATACTACTACAGTGATACAATAATACCTATATGAACATCTATACATTATTCTATTAAATTTTTGTATCTATTTTTACAATTGTTATTATTAATTATTAAGTTTCAAATATATCATCGCTGTTATTAATTATTCAGCTTCTATTTATTTAAACTTGTACTATAAATGTATTGGGAGATTTTCCGTTCCACTGTCAGCCCATGCTTGCTCAATTTTGGGAGTGGCCTTATATATTAGAAGATAATATAAAATTCTGAAGCCGCTTTGAAACAAAAGAGTAAAAAGAGTAAAAGAGCGCTATAGAAATAAATCTGACTTTTGACAACAGCAACTCTAGATACGAGTAGCTTGTTGCATATGAGATAGATTAGATTTCCATGGAATCATATGCAAAATGCAGAAAGATCATGTCCATTATAACTCTTATGTCACTATATAACCATTACACCATGAGGAGAAATCACATGCTATATTCCGGTATCTCACGTATAGGCAAGCATAATAGCTGAAATTCAGGTAATAGGCTAGCTATAGGCTAGTCAACTCATGAGTGTAATATACTGCTATGGCCATCGAATTTACGATGAAATTAAGCATCGATGGTTGGTTCTGTATGTTTATTGCTCATTGTTAAGGTGAAACTGTAACAAATCATGTTTGTTAGTGCAGTAGACTATGTTTTTATTATAGGTGCACACTTTTTTTCCATAAGGAGGTTTCGGAGCTGGAAAGTCAACTTGAATGGAACAGTTTTGGACTGGCACTGTGTGCTAGAATCATGTGTGCTCTGAGTCTTTGAAGGTTAGATTCTGCTTTGAGCTTACTGATTCAAAGCTGCATGAGACATTATTTCCTACCCCCAGAGATTCATAGCTGCTCTCATTATTTTAGAGTGCCTGTCAGGGACATTATCAGCTGTGAAAAAGAACTACGGTACAAGCTCAAGCCAATGTAAGATTGAGGATATGACTGCTCTTCAAACTGTGGGTGGTCTATCTTTAAAGCCAGGTTCATAGTTAAGGCTTCAACTTTTTTTAAGCAAAAGTTCCTCTGAGAAATGCCTAAACCAAACTTCTGAAAGCTACAGTTTATCAGAACAGTAGAAGGTTTTTTATCTTGCAACAAATGTATGTTCATGTAAATGCTGACAGGTTTTGACAGGAATAAGGAATTTTCAGTTCTGAGTAAGAATCTCTCTTTCTGGTATCATTCAACCAGATACAATACATGAAAAAAAGAGATAGTGGGTTAGACCATTTCAGCTATATTCATTTTTAAAAAGGGTTATAAAACCATTCAACAACAAATACATTGCTAGATTGATTCAAATAATATGTGTACAAAAAGAGAATACAATGAACTGGAATGGATTTTACACTGGTATTAACACAGTAGACTGAGTGCATATCTAGCCACCATAATTAGCCATACTGGTCCCTCTCACTCAGAAACACAATTCACTAATTTCATGCTCTTGCAATGTGTTCAATGTGGATATTTCCTTATAAATTAAATTGCATCAACTCAGTTGCTGTTCCATGTTGATAAGCAACATATTAAGTCTTTTAAAGACATTAATTCACCTGATTGAGATCCAAAACACCACCATTAAGCATTAAATTGCCCATGGCAGACCTGCTTTTATACCGGTTTGTAATTATGTGGACCATGACTACCCTTAGTTTTTCTGACAGAAACATCCAAGCCATGCTTTTCTCCTAAGATCCAACTGGCCCTTTAATCGTTTTTGCCTGGCAGATGGAGAAAAAAGCCTGAAAGCCTGGCTCATGCCATTAAGGTCAGTAAGGACACATCTTGAGCAGTCAGAACCGTTTGACAAAACAGTATTCGTCCTTAAATCAACGCCATTTAATTTCATGTTAAATTGCTTGTTTTGCTCTTCTAAACATACCGAATTTCTGTTAGACTAAGAAATACTATTTTTTATCAATGCAACAAAATAATAATGCTCATAGAACTGCATCAGAATTTCTTCAGAATGTCACATCTCAGAATGCAGATGCTGGGATGAATTTGTACCGTTAAAGTGTAGTTCATCTGCATCTCTCGGTCCACAGGTCTGAGCAGCGTCAGGTAACGTGTGATTCCAGAAGGAGTGATGGAAAAAATGGTGTTATAGTCGCTTAGAGTTATCTTCACCAGTGGGTCCTTGGTCTTTAAGAAAAACAAATTAAAAAAGACAAAACCTCAGGCTCTGACTTGCACACTTCATTTTAGCTGTTTAGTGTTTTACTAAATAATGAATTTGTAGTTTGTACCACTTCTCTTAATTGTGCAAAATACAGGGTTTTACAAATTCAAAGTGATTCAATAGTGCTGATTCTGTGTGTAAATTATTTGATTATAATTGAGAGGCAGGTATAAATTGAGTTACATGCTTCAAAATTGCAAGTCATTGTGGTGAGAAAGACAATATGTGAAATGCAGCCATTAAAAATCTATTTTTAAACTGGCAACAAGACCTGCATTTAATAATAAGGGCTGATATGTATTTAACTTGTTTTAATGTTCTGCATTCACATTTTATTGTTTTATTAGATACAGATGTGGGTGCCTCACGTATATCATATCTTGCCATTAGAGAAAAATATATAAATCGACTTTTCACTTGAACGCAAATAATTGCCATTTATTTACTCTACGTTATGTATTAAAACACCTTGTACATTAAATGAAGTATTAAATGCTATTTAAAACAATAATATTATATATATTTGGATTTCAATCTATGAAGCTGTTAACATTTTGGCAAGAAATATTGAATTTAAAATATATATTCAGCATTTTTGTGGGACTTTTTCTGGCCTCCGTCTTAATTTCTTACAAAAATCCCAACAAGCCAAATAGTACACACAAAATTGAAAGTCTGTTTTTGACAATATTTTACATGCAGTTATTCTTACTGCTTTGCAAAACACAGACTACTGACAGGGGCAATGTATTGTTTTTAAAATATTTGTGTGTGTCAGTAAATCAAGGCCTAAATATTGAAACACAAAAATCACACAGCACCACTACATGCTCAAGAAACGTGCATAAGGGATTTTGAATAAATGAGAGAATAAGCAGCAAAGAAACTAGGAAACGTTAAACATGGAAACGTTAAAACCATTGACATACCTCAAATTAGTAAATCAACCACAGGACTCTATAGATCGGTGGTAACGATCATGTTGTCAATGCGGTCTTTTTGTTTATTAAACATCCACATAGTTCCACAGTTCCCTATTGATTATTCAGTGAGGCCCATCAGTTTCATTTTAATTGCTTAACCACACTCACTAATCAGAACAGAGAGAGAAAAAGGAGGATCAAAACTCACTGAGGAAAGAAGGAGGAATGTGAGAAGCTCTATGGTTTAAATAGATAAAATTGTTTAAAAGTGAATCTGTGTTCAAGAGCGTTAGTAATACAGAGTATGAAAGCATTACTGGGGTATTTTAGAGAGATGGCCATATTTCAGTGTCCGTCAACATCACATGACTGTTGCAGGCAATAACAAACAATTACACCAAAGTGTCAAATCTATGGCACTCAATACACACTGCTGCTACACACTCAGAATTCTATCAGGTCTACATTTAGTATGTCCTTTCTAGTAGGTATACTAAAAGTGAACAGCATGTTGTTGTGAATTTAAAGTGCACTTACATAAAAGGAATTCCACAGATTTCTACAGAAGTAGATTTTATAGATTGTTTTAATTTGAAAATGCACACACAATGTGAGTCAAGGCTGTTAAAAGCTACTACATAAAATGTGTGACATGAACTGGTTACACATTTAGTATCTAGTGCATTTGAAATGGGTATATGATAATAGACTAGCAAAAGGTAGCTTACGAATTTAAATCCTTGCTTCACCAAGATGACAACTTTGGGCCCTAGGACAAATCCCTTAACTCTCAACTGCTCAACTCAGCTCTAAATTGTTTTTTTTATTATAGCAGATGATGTCTAGATGCTGGAAATGTTAAAGGTTAAAGCGTGTTTCATGTTATGGCTCTGAAAAAAAGAGACCTCTTTAAACTGTCCTAAAATCAACATATCTACATCTATGGCAGCTATTCCATTTCACTATCACATGAAACCAACACACTAAATTCTCCTTGATGAGGTACAGCAGCACAGTGGTGCAATGCTAAGCACTGTTGCCTCACAGCTCTGTGATCCCTGGTTTGATCTTGACCCTCTGCATGTCCTCCCTGTGTCCGGGTGGATTTACTCTGTGTCCACCAGTTTCCTCCCACATTCTAAAAGCATGCATTAGTTTGTCTGGTTACTCTGACAATGACTAGTGTGATGTAACCTT
>JAYJMA010050510.1:0-40852 GCA_036873895.1 Parotocinclus cabessadecuia | reverse complement strand
GAGAGAGAGAGAGAGAGAGAGAGAGAGAGAGAGAGAGAGAGAGAGAGAGAGAAAGAGAGAGAGAGAGAGAGAGAGACGTTATAGGAAAGACTTTCGACATTCCGCACTTGGCTCACGGTTGGAATTCCAGTTCCATCCCAGAGGCGTGCGATGGACCGAAGGTCAGGGCTGCGTGCGTCCGAACAGGCCCTCCAACAACCCACACCTTCACTGACTTTGCGTTAAGGACTGTGGAGCCGAAAGTGTGACTCGGACACCCGGTAGGACCTACCGTTCGTCCGTGGAGACTCCGTGACTTTACACTTCACACTGTGAGCAGCGGGTGAAGCCAGGCAGAAGTTGTGTCCACATACTTTTGGCTGTGTAAGGTATCTGTGTGCATTTCAGAGCGTCTGTTTATTTCTCTCCGTCTCGGCCCTAATCCCCTCCTGTTTTGTTCACCTTGCTTCTCCCCCTTCCCTTCCTTCCTCTCTCTCTCTCTCTCTCTCTCTCTCTCTCTCTGTCTCTCTCTCTCTTCTCGCTCCCTCTCCCTCTCTCTCTCTCTCTCTCTCTCTCTCTCTCTCTCTCTCTCTTTCTGCTCTCCCATTGATAGTAGAGGCGATGTGACCAGAATACTGAGCATCTCATCATTATTCCTCCAACGATCCACAGCGCACAGACCGAATGCCAATTTTTTTTCCGCTCTCCCTTTTCCCCGTGTCCCTCCTTTATCTCTCTTTAGCCTTTCCTCTCCCAAGCCATCGCTCCATCCCCTGCTGCGTCCTCAGGTTCCAGTCTTATCTAGGCAAAGGTTAACACGAAACCTTCAAACGCGCCAGGATTAAGGGGACACGTTTACACGAGGGCTGTTTTTCTTTTCCCTTTAACGTCCACGCATGTATAAAAGCTCGCAAAACCCTCCCTTCGTTATTGTTACTGTGCCAGAGTTTAAAAAAAAAGAGAGAGGGATTCTGCGCCGAGCCGATACCAAAGCACCGAGGGAACGCGGGCAAAAAAAAAGGATGAACGTGTAGGACAGAGGGAGGAAAATAGAAAGGGCAGCCGCGAGGAGCAGTGCCGCATGACAACAGGTGTAGATGACAACAGTAATTAAGGAGACGCCCCTTCAAGGGCGCGGGTGTTGCCCGCTTCAAAAAGATCACATTATGCAGCGCGGAGAAAAAGAGACACAGCAAAGATGAACTACATTACAGAGCCCGGGTTGATTTTCGAACAGTGAACACAAACTCTGCGGGGAACGCCACTAATGGGGCACAATTTAAATGCACCAGCGGGCACTGTAATTTGACCAAGGATGCCCAAACGTTTGTGTAAGACCATTTCTTTTTTTTATGTTCCACCACTTTGAACTCCTCTTATCCTGCTCGGGGTTCCAGCAGGTCACTGGGCACAGCTGAAATGAGATGAGATGCCAGTCTACCACTGTGATGCCCAACCCAGGCAGAGGGTACCTCCAGGTGACTGTGGTGTGATACCTGAATGTTGACTGTCTTTTTTTATTTTTATTTTCAGCTTGCTTTATTTTTTAGGATTTTTTTTTTTTATTGCTCATCCATTCATTACTGCTCCAGACCAGAATGTTACTTAAAAAAAAAATCGATTTTCTCTTACTTATTGATTTCCCGTGCAGAGGTTGCATTAAATTCCTTTTCTTTAAACATATCTAAACTGTTCGAGCAGGAGTTTGACAAAGTTAGGAAATCAGCTTGGCTTATTCTTTAACGAATTGTTGTTGTTTTTTTGGTCTGTCTTTAGACCTTTATTACCATTTATTTATTTGTTTCACACTCTGAGCGTGGGCCAGTTTTATTTTGCATGTCGAATCTTCTCAGGTGATCTTACCTTTTATTACTTTGCAATGCGTTCATTAGTTTATCATCAAGTGGCACAGATGCGGTTCTGCTTTTATTAAAATATTTACAAAAAATATTTTATCCGGTTCACGAGCAGACCAAATCCTGAATATAACATAATATTTTAAATAATAATAATAATAATAATAATAATAATAATAATAATAATAATAATAATAATAATTCTTATAACAGGGTGCTTTGGATTGTGGTAGCCTAGCAGTAAAGGTTCCTGGACCACAAGGTCCAGGGTTCAAATCCCACCTCTGCCATAGTTGGGTCCTTGAGAAAGACCCTTAGTCCACCATTGCTTGGATTGTAAGACTGTATGAGTTATAAGTCGCTCTGGATAAGAACGTCTGCTAAATGCTGGAAATGTAAATGCGCTTAGTAACACTTAAGACATGTCATGCAGGTACTTTAAAGACCTGCAAAGATCGCACCAAGAGCTCAGTGAACGACGGAAAGCCAAGAAGGTCATAGTCTCTGTCAAGTCGGCAGAAAACGTCTTTTGAGGGAATGACGCTTCTTCGAGAGATCTCAACTGTGAAGCATGGTGAGGGAAGCCCATAGTTCGGTTACTTTGCTGCTTTTGCGTTTTAAAACCAGGAGAGGTTCCGGGTAGAGCGCCATCACCTGACGATTGAGAGATGATCAATGGTGCTGGAGAATGAGCCAAAGCAAACACGATGAGGGAAATGGAAACGTCTTGTGTAGAAGTTTACATTTCTGTCGTTTAGCAGACGTTCCTATCCAGAGCAGCTTACAATTCATACACCAAGCCATGGTGGGTTAAGGGGCCTTGCTCAGGGACCCAACGGTGGCGGAGGTGGGATTTGAACCCTGGACCTTCTGGTCCATAGTCCGGTACCTTAACCGCTAGATCTAGAGTCGTTACGTCAGATCTTATTTGATCTATCTAATGCCCAGACGCCTAATGCTTGGTTTCTTTCTCTATTGGCATCGGTGGCCAGCCCAGCGACACACACACAAGGTTATACCCGTACACAAGTTCATCTCAGGGATGGAGGGATCTTTGGGAGGAAACCGGAGTACCCGGAGTAAACCCACACAGACACGGGAAGGACCCAGACCCAGGACCTTCTTGCTGTGAAGCAGCTCATGTGGTGTGGTGGGAGCTGTGGTGCAGGTTTGAAGACGGAGCTGGACGATTGAGCGCGAGATTGTGAATAGGGGTTTTACCCCGAGGAAGGAGGAGTAAGAGGCTTGGATTGATGCTCAAGCAGAGGAGGTGAGGGAGAAACAATAAGTCGAGAGGGTGAGAGAGTGTGCGTTTGTGTGTGTGTGTGTGTGTGAGAGAGAGAGAGAGGGAGAGAGAGCGGGAGGGAGGGAGGGAGGGAGGGAAGGAGGGGGTTGGAGTCAGGGAGTGAATGCAGCTTGCGGTGCCTGCTGTGGAATTACAGCAGAGAACAGTGTAAGGAACCTGAAAGAAAACATTTGACAAGGAGACAGATCAAGGAAGGATCGAGGACCGAGACGCTCTCCCAAACCTGGTTGACAATCAAGCCGCCGTCTTTTTTGGCGTCCTGGACTCCAGCCCGGCAAGTTCCACCTTCCAGGAGGGATCGCTGCCTTGGGTAAGCGTGTGCATGCCATATTGCATCACGACCATGCATGCCGTCCATTCATTCATTAATGTGCCATTCACCCCCCCCTACCCACCCCACCACATCCCCCCCCCTGGACAGGGATGACAATCTCGCCTCTGGATTCCCTGCCAAGACTCGTGCCGTACCGTGAACCGCATGAGTGCGATTGGTATTCTGTAAACGGCGTGCACCGCTCCAAACGGGCTCTGTTCAGAACGGTTCCACAGAGCAGGGATTGTGTTAACCTGTGAAGGGCCACTCGTGGGTGAGCGGTGAGTTTCGCGGAGCCTCGTTCCTCTCTCCGTCTATCTCCCCCCCCCTCCCTCTTCTGTTTCCAGCCCTCGTTCCTTTCTTTTGAGGCGTTCGTTTGCGGCGATCCGGTTAAACCTCGGCATCTCTGTCTTTTTCCTCGTTTCTCTCACCGTTTCCCGGCTCTCCAGTCTCTCTTTCCCTCCCCCCCTCCCACCCCCCTGCGTCCCTGCCTCCCTGCCTCCCTGCCTCCTTCCCGCCCTCCATCCCCCACTCCGAGTCAGGCAGTTCGGTCCTCCGTTGATGTTGATGGATTTTTAGAGGAAACTGCCTGCCTTGCGTTCATTCCTCGCTTTCGTTCATTCCTTGTTTAGGAAAAGGACGCCGATCCTTTTTCCCGTCGCGTGTGACGGCACTAAACGCCACATCTGCCGTCAAGGGGGGGGGGGGGGGGTGAGAATCACTCGCCTTCTGACATTTGTTGCATATAAATCCGTCCTGCGATCCAACCCTCGCTCGCTCGCTGCCTCCGTTTCGGATGTGCAGCCTTTTCTCTAACTCAGCTAGATGCCAAATTCGCACATGCACAGTGCTAACGAGCCGAGGCCTCCCATGGTGCGTAGGGCTGCGGAATGATCAAGCCCAGTCCCCGGGAGGGCTGTTAAGGGCTGTATATCAAGCTGGCCAGATGTCCATATCGCTCCCCTTCCCTCACTTTCTATCTCAGGCAGATTTGTGAAGTCACCCTGACGGCTGCCGTGGCAAAGTCCTCATTTTCTCCGTCGAGGAACGATTCAAGGGGCAAGCCAAGGAGCCAGAGGGGTGCAGAAGAGGCAGGGTGGAGTCAGACGTCGTAACGTGTCAAGTAAGTAACGCTGCCCTTTTGCCAGTCGCCTTCCTGACACTGCTGCTGCCTCCTCTCTTTGGTGCCTCTTATCCTTTCTTTCCTAAAATAGTACCAACGCCTGAGCTCGCTCTTATTATTGATGGTCACTTGCCCTGTTCTTTTTCTCATCCATTCAAAGACTTGCTGAACCAGGCTTGACGTCACAGCCTGGGACCGAGAGCCGACATAACGGATCTTTAGAGGAACTGAATTATAATTTGATGCAACGGCAATTCAGCGGAGCCAAAAGACACGTCTGGGCAAGCGGAGCTTGTTTTTCGTGAGGGCAGTAAGATGGCAGATTTTTCGGTGGTAGGACTGAGCACTACAGTTTGCCTTTAAGAAGGTCCTAATTTTATACCACCAGGTTAATGCACCAGTGCTGGATAATTTATATTCCTCTGTCTACGCCTGAGCCTTTGGAATTGCCCGGTCCCTGGGACTATAACTCAAAACCTGACCGTTTGGAAATTGTCTTTGCTTGCCACTGGGGTCGGATCCTCATAGATCTTTTGCCTAGGGAAGTGACGGTCCTCACAGGGTCGTGACAGTTCTCAAATCGAGCCTCGGATAGCTTTTTTTTTTTCTCTTTCTCTCTCCCGAGCTTATCCAGCTGATCATCTCCGGCAGTCCTTGAGGACTCGGTCTACACCGAGGGCACCACCCATATTCACCCACGTCAAGTGATAATGTTTCTCTTCTTCTTTTTTTGCTCTAGGATGTAGATCCGAAGAGTTCTGGACCTCCTCAGTCATTGGACCTCAGCGCAAGACCAAGCCGAAAGGATTTGGATTCTCCCGGATATGTGATTAGGGAAAAAAAAACAACCTTCCAGACCTGTGGAGCCCGGGTTCTTGGATTGAAGGGGAAACTCCTCCTGGATGCCGCCGTCCTGAAAGGGGGTGAAAGACGGCGTAGACCCTGGAACTGATCGGCCCGGCTGCTTGCTCAGCCTGGATACCTGAACACCCCAGCTGTAGCTTCTCCTCCAAGCGAGGCTATAGAGTAGAGCTTTTGGTCAGGGGCGTCTATTTGTAGGTGCGTGAGCGCTTGCACCTGCACCTGCATGCGCACCCATGGGGGAGGACCAGGGCAGGAGGCTAAGTGGACGCGGTAGCTAAACTTTAAGGAGCCAGGTGGTAAGCTTCCGTGCGAATGTGGGAGAAAGGTGTGTCTGAACGTGGGCATGCGTGAGGTGATCAGGTTTAGCCATGAGTGCAGGCGAGCTTTCTGGTAGGCAAAGATAACATCTGCAGGAGAGATCCAAAACAGGCCTTTCTGTCCCTTTAGCGCGAAATACGGCCGGAGGAGAGGAAAGGGTCCCTTTTTGATGGTCGTAGCTCCAGCCAGGACTGAGCCAAGCTCTCCCTTTGGGATCAGGTTTCCCTTAAATGATTTCCCCCCCTGATAACGCATTCGGGGATTGCCTTTAAAAACGGGCTGGACAAGCGGAACGGTTCCAGCGGGTCCGGACGCCCTTACCTGACGTTACTCAAGAGGACGTGCAGCACCTCATGGCCACCGACTCTTGACGACGCATGCTTCAGTCTGTAAGTTATCCACTGCTTTATTTGTGTGTGTGTGTGTGTGTGTGTGTGGACATGTTGTCTATCTTTCTGGTTGAGTTGTCTAACGGGCCGCTTGTCGCTCCACGTGTGCATGATTCTGTGATCCAGTGCTTGCTTGTCAGGTGGAATTAGCGCTGACGGAAAACCTGGACGGAGATCCCTGTCGTCCCGTCTGTGTGTGTGTGTGTGTGTGTGTGTGTGTGTGTACGTGGCTAAGCGGGAGTGCGTTTGCTGCTTCGCTGCTTACGTCCTTCAATCAGGCGGGGAACTACTCAAACGCAAATCGCATTACTCACAAAAGAATGCGGTTCTGATTTCAAGAGGGACGAAGCTCGGTTTCAGATTCAGCTTTGGCAGCTCCGGTTCTTAATCAGGCCCGGGTATTTACATCGACTCATTATTGGTTGCGCTGCCCTGATTAACTCATGCACAGATGCACAGCAGATGCTGTCTTTCGAACCCGAGTCTGCCGGTCTTCCAACAAGCCCCACCAACAGCAACCCACACGAGTTCCGAATCACCAGGCCGCGAGACTAACGATCACATCCCGACTTGGGCCAAAATGGAACCTGTCAAAACAAGGCTGGTTATTGTTTTATTTTCAGCGCGATGCTTTGATGTTCTAATCCTAAACTTAAACTCTGCTGAGCTTTTACTGCTTGGTGTGCAGGCGTGGGACTTAACGTTGTTCAGCCCTAATAAGCTGCGTTACTGTTGGTGTTTCCCAGAGCACTGCTTGACTACAAAACGCAATTTGCACTCTCTGCTCATCCTTAATTAGAATGATAGCGTTCGAGCCTAATTGGTTATTAGCGAAGGCTTTGCCGTTGTGTCGTCTTTTAATCAAGCAGGTCTGCTCTATCAGAGTCTGGATGATGAATTACAGAATACGAACCTCTCTTAGTGTTGTGCTTTTGCAAAAAAGAAAACGACTCCAGAAACGACTCCCTAACCCGACTGGCCTCACCACGTTTCTCTTTGAGCTCGTCACTCTTTGGTCGCGACGCATTACGGTGTAGTACCTGCACATGACCACAAGATGTCCCTTATATTGCTTAGCACACAGATGCAGAAGCCAGTTTTTAACATCCCCTCGTCCACGTTGTTTCCCCCGCTGTGCTAGGTGAGCCCCCGGAGGGGCGAGGGAAGTAACTTCAATGTCCGTCTCTCTCTTTTCCGAGAAAGCATTGTTACTGTACTGTACTGCGTTCCTGCACTCTGGTCGGACTGGGTTCTGTTGATGAAAACCAGCCGAGTGATGCTGAGGTGCTGGAACATCAGCTCGGGGAGAAAAGAGAAAATGTAGTTACTTATGGCAGGTGCAGCATGAGAGCCGTTTGGCCTCCAAACTGAGCTTGGTAAAATACCACACTGATTAAGGAGCTCTTTTTTTTTTCGACCTATTTCGATTCCCTTTTCATTCTGAAACCGTTACCCGGCTCTACCGAAGAGCCCGCCCTTCCCTAGTCTCGTTTTCCTCACCCGGTTCCTCACTGTATGGCTCTGACACGTTTTAGTGTTGACATTATAGCCACTCCCCTCCAACTCCCTCCATTATCTTACAATCATTGTGGACTTGCCCCTAAAATGGTCCAGTGAGCTCTGAAGAACGTCCTCCCTACCCAGTCCCTCATCAGGTGGCGGGAGCCTGAGCCTCGCTCCCACCTCACCTCACACCGCCTTTTTAGATTAGCGAGCGCTGAACTGTGTGCTGATGGCGATACTGGGATTAATGACAGCCGAACGGTTTTTGATGGGCTTTGGGTCTTTTAGAGCGAGATTTAGGTGGAGGTGTTTGAGTGGGATAAGGATATTGGAGATTTGCTCATGGAGATTAGAACGGGGATTGCTATTTTGCTTCTGTTGCAGATTTGACATTTCGGAGAGGCTGCCTGAGGGTTCAGGTGTTTAAATATGGCTTGGGTTTTATACCACTGGACGGAAAATGGGGGGTGAGGGGGGGGGGGGGTGACGAAATTAATACAATTCGAAACACACCGTAACACTTTGTATTGCATTTATGCCACGCTCGATGATTAAACGTTGATTTTCCAGGCTTTTTTTTTTTTTTTGGTTGGGGGGGCTTTTTGTTTTGGCATGGAGGGCAAGAATAGGAGACGTTTTTCTACGCTGTAGCTCTGGAGCCCCTGGTGAGGTGAAAGGTGAAACCCACACCTTTAAGCCTCCTGATCCATTAGGCACAAGGGGGCAGATTCATTAAAGCTTTTTTTATTTTCCGTTATTAAATTAGGACGTCAGAAAGTTCATTCACTCATTCATTATCTTCCAGCTTGGACTGTGGGAGGAAACCGGAGTACCCCGAGTAAACCCCACGAGGACATACAGACGCCCACACACAGAAAGGTCCCAGGTGACTCCACCCTGGGCTTGAACCCGGGACCTTCTTGCCGGTCATAACGTTTTCAAATGCAGTTCTCAAAAGAGAAAAATAAGAAGCAACCCGGCAACTGATTTTTCTTACGTAGACGATGTTCTATGTTCTGGACGACCTTCACTCGAAGGGCTTTGAAACTTTTAAACTCACCTGTGAGGCTTTTGTAAGACGTTAAAAAAAACAAAAAACATAACGTTTTCAAAGGTACCACTTAAAAAATCTCCAGCTACAGTTAAAGAAACAAATGAGGTGATTAAGAATGAAGCCTCTGAATGTCCGTTCGATCCTGAGCCATTGTGGTTCGCGTCACTGCCTCTGGCAAGGTGAGGGCTCCTGTCAATCAATATCACATGACGGACCTAGGGGATAAAACTAACGTAACTCGTAATCGCAACAGACATCATGTCACCAGTTAGTAGAGCACTGCTTCTCAATGCTGAGCCTCTCTGGTTCCTATGCCGCCTTTGTTGAGGTGATCGCACTTGGTTACGGAGTTAAGGTTCTCCTTTCAAGAGCCTCCCAAATTACAGGGCCCGGACACAGAGTGGGGGATTGGGTGTAGGGTTTGTAGCAGGATGGATCAGGATGCAGAATTGATTTATTATCGTGTCTTACAGTCCCTGATTGCCCCCGAGTTTAATAAACATGTCACGTTATCGCCCTACAGATGCATTAGGCAGGGCTCGGGATGACAAAGTGCATGTGCTGCCGTCGACGTGGCCATTTCTGAAGACCATGCCAGGCTTCTCTCTAGTTATTGTTGCGTTTTGCGCACCTCTCTGATGTTCGCCTGTGCTGTTGCCATGGCGCCGTGTCAGCGGTGTTTACTGGCAGGCCGTGAATAAACATCGGGAGCAGCTCAGGTGTAAGGGACCATAAACTCAGTTTATGGCTGAACTCCAACATATAGTCATCTCGGAGTAAATAAATAAAAACAAGCTGCACATCTGTACGCTATATTAATCTCATAAAGCAGAGCAGACTGCTTACTGGGATCAATCTTACCATCGTGCACGCTGGTCTTGGGGGTGGGGGGTTTGGGGGGGGGTGAATGGGGGCATTTCAATAAGGGCTGTACGAACACGGCTCAATAATAATCTGTTTTACTCTGAAATTGAAACGTTTGTCTAGTCTCCAGCATGTCGTATTTACTCGTTATACAGTTATCACAGCCAGGTCCAGGTCCAAAGCTTTTCTTCTATCAAAGCGCTTATTTGAGGCCTTGATTAATTAGTGCAGGGGCTAACTACGACCATGTTCACTAATGCAGCCACAGCTTGGCCTAAGGCCTAAGGAGCTGGAAGGGCTAGTAGCTTCCCATTTCATGAGCTGAAGGCAACTGGAATCCATTTTGGTTCTTGAGGACGTTTCACCTCCCCTCATAAAAAGCTTCTTCAGTTCTAGAAGCTGATAGGGAAGGGGTTGTCCGCTTGGAGGTGGTCCTGAAAGCCGTTGCCCTGCCCTGTCGTCACGCGAGTCGTTTAGGTGACATGGGCCGAGGTGCACATGTGGGTTAAACCTCCTAGGAAGGGATGTTAGTACTGCCTCGTAGGCGGCTTCCTATTGGAATCCCATCTATTCACTGATAGTCGTAGTAACTTGAAATAGATATCCTTCCTTACTCATCGTTCACACCATCTGTCCTCTCCATCTTCTCATTCATTATCGAATCCTGCCTGACGACGTATCATATGGTCGCGGAAATGATGTTGGTGTGTCTCAGAATCGAACTAGTGCTGCATCAAGGAACGAAAACGCCCGCTAAGGAGGCGCTGGAATGAGTGGACTTGGGTTAGGCCATCACTTAAAAAATATAATAATAGGCCGTTGAACGCTTGGCTGCGTTTGATAGTGAAATTAAGAGCATTTCCACACGCACAGTTCTGCAAGAACTTTTAGGGTTGGCCCTAAACACTCTGGAGCAATGGAAAAAGGTCTGATGAGCCAGGATTGACCCTATTTGAAAGCGATGGGTGTGCCAGGGGAACATGGGGACGTTTATAAAGCGACACAGTGCCCACCGTACCAGGGCTTGATCCGGAGTTGGTTCGGTCGGTCAGGTCGAGTCTCAGGAACGTCATGAGCTCATTAAACGAGGAGCTGGATGAGCTGATTGACCGGGTTATTTCAGCAATGGAACTTTAATTCCCTGGTGGCGCGGGGGGAAGATGACAGTGCCACGATTGATCAGGATCAAATTTTGCAAAGGCCGTTCTGGGAGCATGAGGAATCATTTACACCCGGCCACCACAGTCCCGACCTCAGGACCAGCAGTGGCGCGCTGATTCACGGTCCTGAGCTACCGCAGTTCATGTCCTGCCTCTGGGGAGGTGAAGTCTGAGTGTCGTTTTCCTCTCTTGTTCAGTCCAGGTTCTGTCCGGATTCATCGGTCCTTGGCTCTGAGGTCCTGGGGGTGGGGCTTCTGCGTCGCACAGTTCCTCTGGTTAAAGGGCTTGGTCTGTGGCACACAGAAGACCAGGTGTGCCCCTCCTGACCATGATTAACCATGGTCCTTTAAGCCCATTAATGATTACTGCACTTGGCTCGATCAGCTCACCTGTATTGATATCAATACTGTGGTAAACGAATTGGGTCAAAACTCACCACGATCACGGTGCATACGGCATAGAACGTGTCAATTTCAGGCCGAACTTGAAAGGGCAAATACCACGTCAGACTTTCCACGCCATCCGAGGCCTCCTTAATGTCACCAGTGGAGTTGAGTCATCCTTGAAAGCCACACCAGGGGGTTTGGATCAGTAGATTATCTCGGGAACATCTACAAATCCGTTCATGAGCCAGTGACGGTTCTCAGTTTCATTGTCTTTTCTTCCTTCTTCACCCGCTGCATGTGCTTACACGTTAAACATCTCCAGTTTTCCACCACCCTGCTGTAACAGAGGCTGATGGACTTCACGCTGCAGGTTATGGAATATTAACTTTGATGCGTGGCTGTGAAATCGCTGGTGCGCTGAAGATAAGGCTTTATCGAGCAATGGCTTTAGCAGTGCCATTTTCATATTTCGGAGCCGTGCCTGTGTGATTTCTCTGTAGAACAATGGTTGCGTGGCACGTTCGGTTATGCTTCCGACGGGTTGCGGCTGGATTTCGGCTTCGGTGGGTTTGTGCGGATTTGTAAAACCCTTCAAAGGGGGAGGCTGATCGCCTAATTGTGCCTTTGTTTGCAGGGTTATAATTGGCATTCGGACACGACCCCAACCCAAACACCCATAGCTGCTCTGGAATCCTTCTGAGGTTCTTCTGAGGGCTACAGGGCCCTTTTATTGGGCGGTTCTCTTTATTGGAGGCTTCTTCCACACAAGCCTGCCTTGTGTAACGCCTCGTGGAATTGTTGACCCATGCACTGACAGTCCGAGATCGACCATAAAGTCTTGTTGAGTCCTGCAAAGTTACCACTGGCCTCTTGGTTTCGATCGATCGAACTGGATTTTTTAAAATACTTTTATTTTCACCTTGTTTAGGGTTACGCGTATACGGAGCTTCTTTTTACAGGCGTATGCACTACATGGACAAAAGTATTTGGACACCCCTTCTAATTATTATTGTTATTATTGTTATACTCTGCTATTGCAACGACTCTCACTTGCAACACTTTCATCGTATAAATCGTACACGTTTCTGGATTCGCCATAGGCAGCCGGCAACCCTCAGCAGGACATATTTATAGGTTTCTGCTTCTAACAATGTCACGTCATCCACTTTGGGTCCTTCAACAAAGTCCATAGAGAATCGATCCGATAACGTTGATCGAGAGCTTGCACATCTGACACCCTGAAAAGCGAGCCAGGGCTTGTCATGTTCACAGTCCTGGTCCAAAATCTTGTAGGGTGTCCACAAACTTTTATCTACGTAGCGAATTTGCACTGAGATGGCTGGCATCCTTGGCACACCTGAGCCTTTGCCAAGTTTCTCTGGGATAAGACGTGGGAAAAAAAAACGCATATATATGTATAAAATAAAATATTCCGTGTGTTATGTCCAGCCGTCTGCCTCTGTCTCTTGGACGTATCAGTATCTGGGGAATATCATTTATTTCCAGGCTTCCATTTGTGGCACGGCCGAACAAATACGGCAGCTTGATGGCATTCCGTCTCAGAAGGGTTTCCATATATAGCGCATCAGATCTATGGTTATATCCCAGCGGCCGTCCAATCGGAAAGTCATATTTGTTTTCTTTCAGTTGTCCATTTGCTCCGAGGTAGAAGACGCGCTGGGTTAAAGCAGACGCTTCCTGGCCATCAGTACATGCTTTCAATCATTTCTGGAGCTCCTATTTAAACTCGTAGCCTACAACTCTTAACTTTTGGACGTTTTAAGATGAGATCAAGTTCGTTGCAGTGCTTCACCTGCTCGTGCTTCACGGGTCTGTTTATATTACCGGATGATAGTGCCTAAATAAAGCAAATAAGCGCTTAAAACCTCTTTTTAATTGTTGCTTCATACATCGTCGCAGCTGGTCGAGACGATTTTACGTGACCACAAAACGTGGAGAAATGTCTAGCCGTGTTAAGTAATCTCATAATCATTCATACTAATCTCTGTACTTAATACTTTCAGACTTGAAGTAGAAATGGCCATGGACAGCGGGGGCAGATAAAAGCCCGGACGTTAAGGGTTTCCCCCCATTACTGATATTTGCAGGAGAGCTGGACAGCTGGATACGGCGAAGGAATCGTTTATCGTTTACATCAGAGATCTGCTCTATGTAGGAGGCGATTAAGGAGGATCACGTGCGCGGGTAAAACGTGCCACCGTCGCTAGCCGAGGGCAAAGAGCGACGCGAAAAGTCGGATGCAGCCCTCCCGGCGCGTTCGAAAACATTCCTGTTTGCTATGCAGCACAAGCGTCCGAACATAACCCTCAACTGGGGACCATCTGGTCGTCGAGATATCAAACAGCCGCAGTCTGGCTGTTGTGGCTACGGCTTTGGGTTCCAATCCGCCTTCAAAGAGAGTGCCCCAGTCAGTCTGATGTGCTCTGGCCTCACAATTACAGAGCTATCGACTTGTTTTGTCAGCGCATCAGTAGTCCTGGTTGAGTTTGAAGAATAATAAGTGACAAACGGTTTGATCTGGTTTGAGCCTCGGCTTCCTATGAGCTTGCACTCCAGCCCATTTCCCTTGCTTATTCGTAATCAATTAGATAGTTAGCCTGGCAGCATCGCGGCGCGGCGCCCGGCAGCCTTTTGAATGTGAGAGGATGAATGTAGAGCAGCGTTTCTGATCGGGTGACGGACGCGGCTATTATCCCCAATGCCTGACCTGTCAGCGGTTGGCTTTTTCGCCGTGCCGAAATGCAGGTGATTTTGCTCTCTTTACGTCCACCCTCGAGCCGTTTTGTTGCCTAAAAACATGTTAGTCACCCCCCCCCCCTTTTAAACGGCACCAAGCTCCGAATCGAGCTCTCATTAACGGCCAGGGGTCCGGTCCTGTTTCTGACAGCTGCTACCTACGAGCTCCCATTTCAGTGCCGGCCTAACGGAGATCCATCACCATTAGAGCCGCGCCGCGAAATGGATGCAGGGCCTCGGCTGTGTAAATGAGCTGGCTGTAGGGTGGCCAGGTCCATTTTATGGCGTCCGACTCCGATGAGCACGGAAATGTCCGTAATTATCAAAAACGTTCCAGACCTATTCCATTCCCCCCTCCTTTTTTTTTTTTATGGGACCAAACCCATAAGCACGGCGTGAATGGGTCATTCAGCAGAGGCGAATCCTCACAAACAGCACCGAGACCGAGAAGTGAAAACAACACTGGAGGCGAATACTTTTGCTATGATTACGAGCTCCTGGCACATTTAATCAGCGCTCGCTCTCGTTACACGCAGTCGGCCCCAGCAACGCTTCTCCTCTAGGTAGAGATGGATATAAAGGGGACGGAAAAATGACTTTGGAACTACTTTGCTTAATCGAACGCTCAGAATACGAGCCGATTCCAAACCTTAACTGGCTTATACTGTCGTACCTCGGCCACTTTGCAGTGCGTCCAATTCGGTTCTCAGCGCTTTTTGGAGACAAATAATTGCCGCAGATTTGGATGACCTGAGACGTATGCTCTTTCCAGACAAAACTATAACAATATTTTTGTTCACTCTTTCATTCGTTATCCATATAGGGGGCAAGGGGTCCATCCGGCAACTCCGGGTGCGACGGCAGGATCCATAGTAGGGCACACACACACACACACACTAAGGGCTACTTTAGAGATCCCAATTAACCGAACAGGCGTGTCTTTGGACTGTGGGAGGAAACCCACGCAGACACGGGGAGGGCATGCAGACTCCACACAGAAAGGTCCTAGGCCGCCCCGCCCTGGGATCGAACCAGAGACCTTATTGCTGTGAGGCAGCGGTGCACCCCCCCACCCCCCACCACGTCGAACCCCCGTGCCGCCCCAACACATTTTTTTTTAATATGTTAAAAAATGCAAGTTAATGAAAATTGGTTCGGAGAAGGTTCATCATTATTTAGGCGTTCTAGTTTAGGATTTTCCGTTTTTTCGTTTTTGTTCGAGGGCAGATTGGAGCGGGTTTTTTAATGCGCCGTCTGGTAATAATGATGGACAGAATGGTTGTTGTCGTTTATTTTCAGGTCACTTTATGTGGCGATTGCGATTCAGTTTGAGAGAAGAAGAGAAACAGAAGCATCATCATGATTTACTTCCAAAGAGTTACCTTACCTCTGTTCGAAAAAGCCTATCAAACGTAACAATAATTACTAATAATTCTAGGCTACACGTTTAAATAGATATATTCGTCTTTCGTGTTTGATTTGGCGAAATATATGACGTCATGCGCCATAATTTGTCGGTCCATATTGTGTAATGGGTGATGATGAAAGTGTAGAATTACAAATTACATTTGTTACATTTTCTTCGTTTTATTCTTGTGTGATGAAAAATCATAATCTGATCTCAGACTGATAGTTACAGTCTTGGACTCGGCTCTCGTGGTCTTGAGTACCAGCCCTGGATAACAGCCAACCATAAAGGGAAACGGTGAGAACCATCATAACGAGACCAGGTCAGGATTTTCTGGGATTCTTTATGTAACTTTATGTTACTTCAAAATCCCACGTTGCCTTTGTGCTATCGGAACGAATTAACGACTACGAGGACGAGCTCGTAGTAAAGCCAGGTTATATTTAAGTGAAGAGAAAAGTAAGCTTATCAGGGGGGTAGTCGGTGCCACCCCGCCAGTCGGTCTCACCCCGCCAGAAGTTTTCGATCTGCCCTGAGCTGCTCACAAGAACCACGAGGACCCAAAAGAGCTGAAATAAAGTCGATCAGAGTCAAGAAAGTTTCTGTGAGCAGTCGATCATGGGTGTTTGGAGGGAGGGGGGGGGGAAGCAGAATGTGAGGACAGAATGTTCAGATGAGTTTGAGAGGAGGAGGCACGTCACTGGAGACGGGCGGCTAACGAGTCCAGATTGGAGGGGCTGGGTTTCTGAGATGGGTAGGAAGCTAGGAACCGGATCAGCCGGGTTGCAGTTGTCCCGCGGCTCCCACCCTCATCGATTAGCCGTTCGAGAAAAGCCTCGAGGTGTACTCCATGCTGAGAGGAAGGTAAACATCTTCGCACTCCCTGATGGGAAATGAGCGCTTTCGCAAGCGGGGCGTGATAAACAGAAAGGCAATTACCGATCAGCTTGAGTTCTCCTGAAGTGTTTTTTGATTCCCACCCGGATTCCTTGTTTTCCCCGATAATTTTAGTCAGTAGTAAATAATAAAAATGTTACGTACACTTGCAGCATGAGCGCTTTTGACATGGCCAGGGCCGCCGTTTATGCGTCTGCAGCTCATCCCGATCGCCTCCCGAATGAGTCATGCTTGCAGAGCTGGTGCCACACCCCGGAGTCCAATTATGATCTCTATGATCTCTATGAAATTGGTCGCATCTCACACCTTGGGTTCTGTAGCCCCGCCTCTTGAAGACATACGGGGAGGTGGATTCGCGTCCCTAAATAGGACCTCTGGGCGTGAACGGGAATAGGTTCGAGACTAAACGGATTCGTGCTTCAAATTCTGGCGTCTTGTCCCAACGAGTGAGATTTCTCCCGGAGAATTTCAGCGCCAACGCGCGCCTCATTAACGAGCTTTGATGCCTTAATTGCTTCTGTGGGGACCTACATCAAAGAATACCCGATTACTTCGAAATAGTGCGAGATCAAATGCCAGATTGCCTCTTGTTGTTTGAGCACCCAAGGGTGCCTCCATGTGCTTGCTGTTCCCACTCGGCTATCTCCAACATGTTGGTTCAATATGGTGCCCACCAGTTGCACTTTGTTTCTGTTAATGTCACCTCCCAGCAGACTCCAAAGCCTCTCCCGTACAAGCTGCTGTTTCAGGCTCAGGGCGAGCAGATGTTAAGAGTTAAAAGTACATTTTTAGAGCCCTTGTTTAGCCTGCATCCTCTTCCTTGGGGCAGAACCGAGGGTCTTTCTACCATGAAGCCTCTTAAACACATTCAGATATCTCATGCTGATCTTCGGATCTCCAGACGGGCAGGGTGTTCATACTTTCAATCCATTTCTTCTCAGCGTTTGCTTCAAAAAACAAAACTACGCCTGCGATTGCCCTGCAGGTGCGGGCGTTTTTAAATGACATCACAGCACTGTGCAAAAGTCTTAGACCAGCAGTGGATTTGCTGCTTTAGCAATGGGACGAGGGCCGTAGTGTCGACAGCTGGACCAAAATTGTGAAACGTTTTTAATGAATTACTCCGTGGCACTCTCTTCCACTGATCTTTCGTCTTCATCTAATCTTTGGGAGCTTCATTTTTGGCCGAGAAAAAAAAAAAAAACCCATTCCTGATTAAGAAGGGTTAACTTCGGGTACAGATGAAGCATGCGGGCGTACGGGGAGGTCACTAAATATCGCCGCTGTAGCCTGGAGCTGTTTTTTTTAAATGCCGGAAACAACTTTCCTGTGTTTTCTGGTTGCATTCTAATCAAGAGACGGAGAAATAATGATATATGGTCCTGCTCCCACTGCTAAAAAGACTTTTGCATGGTACAGAGCGCGGTTTAAACTGCAGGCTTGGAATTCACGCTATCGAAGCCAATTCCAACTGTCGAATTCTGATCCGTTTGTCGGACGGCCGGCCGGCCAACCAACCAGCCGGACGAAGGTAGCTTGGCGGACTAAAATGATGACATTGAACCCCGTAGCCTGATGCTGAGCTTTCAGCGGGGTGCGTTTCTGTTTGTAAACACTTTGCGATCGTGGTGTCCTTCAGACGCTCGAGTAGTTAAGCGGCCTTGGCTCCTGTCACAAGTGTTCAGGCCTTCCCCGATGTTGGCCCTTGCCGACGCTCGCCCTCAGGTTAACGAGTGTGTGCCTGAACGCTGGAGTGTGATTTGCCTCGTGTGCCGGGGATGGCGTCAGGTCATTAGTCACAGATTGACATTTTCCGTCATGCTCAGGCGAGACAGCTGCCGCGGCGCATTAATGCCGCGGCCGGGCGAGTTGGCCGTACGCAGTTAATTGTGGGCAAATGTTTGAGGTGGTGGCGTCTCACCTCACGAGTCGACTCGTTTAATTAGTCCTCCCCATTAGTATCTCCCTGCGCTGAATTATTTATCTATTGCAGACATTAACAAGCAGGGCGGATGTGTTTTAGTGACGCCGAAAGAGGAGAGGGAATCGGCTTCTCCTTAAACCCGTTTAACATCGCACAGAGTTTAATAGTTCCACCGTTAGGTCTGCAATTAAAATGAACAACAACCCCTGTGGAAAAGCCCCGGGCGCATATTGGTGCCGTAGATTCCAAGGGACCGTTGTACGTCACGCTGCAGAAGGTTCAAATCCTTGCTCAACCTGCGACGGGCCGGTGCCGTGTCCGGTTTCTACCTCTGGCTGGACCCAGTGATTTCTGGCTCCTCTGGCTGGACCTTGTGATTTCTGGCTCCTCTGGC
Source organism: Parotocinclus cabessadecuia (assembly GCA_036873895.1). Lineage (NCBI taxonomy): Eukaryota > Metazoa > Chordata > Actinopteri > Siluriformes > Loricariidae > Parotocinclus > Parotocinclus cabessadecuia. The sequence continues at coordinate 22,357 of JAYJMA010050510.1, read as the reverse complement.
TGGACCTTGTGATTTCTGGGTCCTCTGGCTGGACCTTGTGATTTCAGGCTCCTCTGGCTGGACCCAGTGAATTCTGGGTCCTCTGCTTGGACCTTGTGATTTCAGGCTCCTCTGGCTGGACCCAGTGATTTCTGGTTCCTCTGGTTGGACCTTGTGATTTCTGGGTCCTCTGGCTGGACCTTGTGATTTTTGGGTCCTCTGGCTGGACCCAGTGGTTTCAGGCTCCTCTGGCTGGACCCAGAGGGTGGATCGTCTGGGACGGCGCCCAAAGGTAGCAAGTTTTATGTTTTATCTTCTTAATATTTTTAAGGTAATCAAAGTTAGGCTAAAAATCATGAGGTCCAGTGAGCCATCAGACATGCCACCATTTGGGAGGAACTGGGCCATTTTGGGAGGGTATCTAACAGCAGAACGTTTGCTGCAGAGTCACATGATCACACTTGCCAAGGTGGGCTAAGGTTATACGGTGTGCTGAATAAACTCAGGCACATCTCGGATATCTGAAATGAAACAACTGACAACTGAGATAAAAGAAAAAAAAAGGTTTCGTACAGGCGGCAGCCAGAGGGGGCAGGCTCCGGGTGGTTATGGGTACCTGACTAACGAAAACTTCCTTCAGACTCCTAAAACTGGTTCTTTGGTGCCTCCAGTGAGACAGTCAGTCAGTGTTTGTAGCGTGGTGAGTCACATGGCATTTGCAATTCATGTCCCTGACTCAAAGAATAAATTGTGCCCTGTTATGAAGACGTGACCCAACACGGGCTGGGCTTCACGGGCAAAGAGGTCGTGCCAGTTCACCAACTAAACCAGCAAGGATCGGCATGGGCATGGTCCTGGTCCACCACCCCTACCTCGAATTGAAGAGCTAGAGCTGAAGTTTTGATTCTTATTAGTGACTGGATTCATTTTTCGAACGTAAGAGCAGCTTTTGTTGGACTTTATTTAGGGGGAACATTGTGACTGGAAAGATACCAACATGTGGAAAGACGCCACATTCCTTGGATCATAAGCTTCTGAAAACTGAGCTCTTCATAGAGAAGAACACCCCTAACAAACTTCGGTTTCTGCTCTTGGATTTCTACTTTTTAAATGTCTTTTAATTACTTGACTTATGTCCTTATTGCTTAACCAACTCATCGCTTTGGATAAAAGCCACAGCTTAATGAAATGTAATGTCATGTAATAAGCTCTGCGATGTTTAAATGTTATGGTTATAGCATGGACTTTCTTTGGTTTTTAAGATTTTTGCAGATTGTCGCAGACAAGCTTAACGACGCACATCCAAGAAAAAAAACTTTTTACTCAATTTAGGGTTGCTTGAGCACTCCTGAAAAAGGGCCAGACATGCCTGTGCCTGAAAGATGTTAAATTACAGACGCAATTACTGATTTGAGCGGGGCACTCGATGCATAAAAGGTTCCTGAGTGATCGTTGTGCCTTGTGTTTGTCTGCGTTTTTGGCTATTGTGCTCCATGGAACGTTGCGGTAAAAAAAAAAAAAAAAAAAAGAAATTACTGATGAAAATCTAGAAATGAGTCACCGTGATGCAGCAGGCTCTGTTCGTCGAGAGTCACGGCATTTAGCATGTTCCGCAGTGCTCCCGTTCTCGAACGTGCCGATCGATCGATCGGCAGCTTTAATTGCCCCGGAGTGAGCGCACAATGGAGCAGCGCCGTGGCCAGGCTCTTATCAGGACAAAGAGGAGGCTGGAGATAACGTGCTCTTAGAAATGAGATCAGGGGAAAATTGCACGACGACCGATCGTTCCTGCTTTCTTCGTGCACGTTCGCGGCGCAAAAACAAATCCGCCTCATTGTTTCCACGCATGCCCCAGCGGAATGTTGGGATCTAACCCTACGGCCATTCCAGCCTCGTTTCCCGCGATCTACATCCGCGACATCTCGAGGACGGCCCCTGTCCAGAGCGATTTGCAGTTTAGCTTAGCGGCTGCCGTTTGTGGAACGGGCGGAAGCTGTCAGGACGGGCGATTCGAGTTCGTAACCTCCTGATTAGCTGCTCAGAGCCTCATTCCTGGCGCCTCCTTCAGCGAAACGGCTAAGCGCTTGCTGTCCGCTGCGTCCATGCCCGTCAAGTGCTGGGCGGATTCCTTAAAACCGCGCTGGGTCATTACAGAGTCCATTAGGTCCGCGGAATCGCCGTTAAACCACAAGGTGACCATCAGAGGCGACCAAACGGCTCTGAATCCCATTAGAAAGTTATCCAGGACTGGCCGGCTATTAAATCGTCGTATAGCCATAAAGAAAAAGACACAAAGCCATCATCCTGTAATGGGAGCCTGGACCGGCTACTCTGTCAAAGCTCATCAGGTTTTTTGTTTTTTTTTGTTCATCATAAAGCCTGTAACGAGCTATGAAACTCAACTGGCTGATGAATTCATTTCAAAACCACACAACATCCATTTCCATTCCCTCCTCCCGCCGTGTGACATCAGGAATCGCGAGCAGGAACGGTACCAAAAGTAGTTCGAACCGTCGTTTTTTTTAAATTGATTGTCTCCGTGGGTCAAGGACTGCATGTTGGTGATGGAGGTAAGTGGCCTCGTTCGATCAGGTCGGCCTTAATGGCCTGGATAAGTGTTTACTGCTTCAGAGTAGCCCAGGCATTTACCTGTTCCGTTCTCCTGGCCGTGCAATTGTAGAATCGTTAGAGGCTGCACAGCATCATGGGGCGTCGAAGGGAAGCGGGAAGGCAGCAACCGGGAAACCTGCTGCGCTAGCGCAACCGCCAGAGGTTCCAGGAATTAGATCCTTGCTTGCGAAGGAGCTTCCAGGAATGTTTACTCCATAACGGTTCGCCCTGTTTGCACGGCGTTTATTCCGCAAACGTTTTTAGAAATGCGATGCAAGCGCTCGGGACGGACTACACCGCCTCAGGCGATCGGCAAGAAGCGCCACAGTTGTTTGCGTTTTTTCATTCTCTGGACTCACCACCCCCCCCCCCCCCTCCCTTTCCTGGCTGCGATTCGAAACGTAAGCTCATTTCAATAAACAGTTCACGGAGCTACCGACGCACGTTAATCCAGTTTAGAGGTTATAAAAGATGGACTCGCTTTTCAAAATTAATTGAAATGATCAGCGCCGGCTCGTACGTGTTAAAAAAAATAAATAAATAAAATAAATCCTGCGCAATTAATTATTTTCTCACATGCTCTCTGCTTCTCTGCTTTCCCTGATCTTGCATGCTTTCTACGAAGCGTTTTTTTTTTTTTTTGTTTTTTCCCCGAGCCCGCATTTGCATGTTCCTGCAGGCGAGTTCAGCAGAGTGTAACCCTGCAAATTATCGCAGCGCTCTCAGCTAGTCAACACATACGAAGGAACCGGGGATATAGGTAATTCGCCCTCTTGTCCCTCTCTCATCCCAACCTCCATCCGCCCTCGCCCCTTTTTTCTCCCCCTCCTAACACCTCCAGGCTCCATCTTTTGGATTAATCTGGCTCTCGAGATTGAGAGAGACGGAGAGCGCGAGGCAGCTGATGGAGCTGCGAGAAAGCCAGCACTCATCCCTCCTGGCTTCCTTCCTGCGCTGATGTGTCCGTCCTTCGCCTGTTGAACCGGCGAGGTGGTGATGAAGTGAATAAGTGCCGGAGAGACGCTGCGGGGTTTGACTAAAACGATTGGCCGCTACACACAAGTAGATTGAAAAGAGGGAGAGGCAGATGGAGGGGAGCCATGGGCTAATGGTGTAACACTGGCGCTGTGTGGAAAGGAGCGGACGTATGTGTGCACATATGCATGCGGAAATTAGCGTTAGCCCACTCTTCCGTACGTCCTTGCGCTTCTCACCCTCGCCGGTCAGACTGTGGGATTTATTGAATCCAGACTTTTCTCCCTTTAGTGAATCTCCCCTGTGAAATGCCATTGAGCAGCTGTCACATTTTGGGGGCATGGGGGGGGCACGATCGTTCCTCCTCTCTCCTAGAAAAATAGTTCTTAGATAATCGAAATCCATAATCCACATTTAAAACGGATGTACAGCACTTTACGCAGGTACACATTTCGACTTATATCAGAAACCAAAAGGGAATGTTTGATTTCACACAGATAGTTGATATGGGGTGCGGCTTGGCAGAATGACCTTCCGCTTAGTACCCCAGAGCCTTAAATACCGAGCCACCGCATCTAGGTGTAAATAAGAAGGACTTGCGCCCTCTAGAGTGTTCCCAGAATAGACGGTCAAAATTTGCATTACAATATTATGCTCTGCTTAGTTTTCACAACCTCACCTCCCCATTTAAGAGCAAGTGTGTGTGTGTGTGTGTGTGTCTCTTGTGTGTGTGTGTGTGTGTGTGAACTCATTCCCTTCCCCTCCATTTTTGAGCTGAATTGAATCCCCGCAGCTGCACCGACATGGGAATTTACATTCTTTAATAAAAAAAAAGAATAAAAAAAAAGAGAGCATGATTAAAGTCTAGCACAGAGCGCCTTGAAATTGTCCGTCTAAAAATCTCTTTCTCCATCTCTGGCCTTCATGCTGTGACTGATCTTTTCTTTCTTCTTAAAACGAATCCACGCCTGCCTTTGTCCCTCCCGATCTCGCTCTCGCTCTCTTTGTCTGCGCCACGGCAGTGATGAGTTTCTGCGGTCATCGAGCGAGGTTGTTACCGACAGTAATGGCGGCGCGAGGTCACGCCGGGTGGCGTGTTGTGCAGGTAGTGCCAAGCAGGATCTCGGTCATCGTCATTTTTATTGATTTATTTATTTTTTTGGTGCGCCGAGCTGCACGCTGCTAATTAAAGATGGATTGTGATTGAATATTTAGGTTGCCGTTTAACTAGCGGTGGCTGAACACAGAGACCTCGGTACCGGAGGCCACGCCCGTGCTCGCTCGCCGCTGCGTTTCATGGAGAGAAACTCGCGCACGCTTAACGTGCGTCTCGCTCGCTCTCTTTGGCCGTCGGAGATTACAGACTCTATTTCACGTGCAGTTATTTGTGCATTGACACACCAGACCGGCGTCCCCCACTTACCCAAACGCAGCTGGTTTGCTTCGTTTAGTCACAAGTCCACAAACATGACCTCGTTTTCTCTTCTTCAAGGATGTCCTAGGATGATGCGGAAGCGGATTAATTAAAAGAATATATAGATAGCCTTTATTTATCGGTGCCACAAAGAACAGCTAGAGTGAGAAATAGTTATACGGTGGTCCAGAAGGCCCAGGGTTCAAATCCTCTAAGTCTCCGCCCGGCTGGCACTGTTGTTTTCTGGAACAAAACCCGTAACCCGCAACTGCTTGAAGTTTAAGGTTGTGTCATCTGTGTGCTGCTCTGGATAAACGACAGTTTGCGAAAGCGTCAATGCTATTTTTAGTAGGGAGCACTGTAGTTGTGCAGTGGGAACAGCTGGAACAGAAATTATTTTGTCAGATCATGAGAACCATGTAACAGGTGGAACACACCAAGAACTGTAACAGCTGGACTATAACAAACGCTAGCAAAAGCCCGCTTACAGTACTGTGCAAAAGTCTTAGGCCACCGTTAGATTCAATATGAGGTCGTTTCAGCCGCGGTGTTATGACACATACGTCATTATTTCTCATTCCCCTTCGTAAAATGCAACCAGAAAATACGGGAAACTTGTATGCAGCGTTAAAACAAGAGAAGCGGCTTCTATGGGCTGCATGTCGTTATTATGACCTCCCCTTACACTCGTCAATTCGACCCTTATTCTGTCTTTTTGAAAGGGCAGCAGCCAAGAAACCACTTTTCGGAATTGGTGAAAAAGGCCTCTCCAGAGACGTGTGTCCTGGGCGGGGCATCAGTCCAGGGGTCGCTGATGCAGTCCTATCTAAGGCCCGATCCGGTGGGAAGGCACGTCTTAAGCTCTCTTTTGGTCCCTGCGGTGTTGGGTGCGCGTATTCGATTCGGTTCGGTCGGCTGCACCCGAGGAGTACCCGAGGGAACAAAATATAACCGATCCGCTAACGTTTCTGGCGAGTTTCCGAACTCAATTGACTTGCGGCGCGCACGAGACCCGGACGCTTCTGACCTTGGTTCTGTTACGCGGCAGATAAAAGTGGTAGACTCATAAAACCTGACCTGCAGAGGAAGATGAAATATTTACAGTTCGGAAAAGGGAGCATTTCAGATCTCTTGGAATGAGATGCGTTTGCGCGCTTTCCTGGTGCGCTGCCATTTTCGTCGGGGGCGAGAAACAAAATATACCAACAGCCGTACAAACCCACATAAATTTACATAGTGTGCAGTCACAAATATGTCCCGTAACCGGTGACTCGCACTTCGTTTCCGAAGCTGAATGCTGAGAGCAAATGCGGGGAGACAGTCGAGAGATTTATTCCCCTTAAACACACTGTGGTTCAAACGCACCGCTGTCAATAAGGATTCAAACGTAAACCGGGTACGACAGGGCCGGCCCTGACCCTCTCGAAATTCATCACAATGATTTGAATAAAATCCACAGAGACAGCTGCGTCACGTTTCCTCCCCCCCCCCTCTTTTTTTATGAAGAAGACCTGTTTCTTATTTTCATTGAGAAGTTTTTAATTAAAAAAAAAAAAAAGACATGGTTTGTAAGTCTGGGTGCCGTCTTGCATTTATTTCTGACTTAGTGAAGCCTTTTTGCTCTTATCCACCTACTCTGAGGCACAGCTTTCTCCGAAACTCCACTTAGCAACCCCAAGGTGCAGAGAGAAATCTAAACAGCGGGTTCGCACCTGACCTGAATACTTGAGCCTGCACTCAGGATCACTTTTGGGCTTGTTTTGGAGTAGGGTGTTCGTATCAGAGGTTTCCGTCCTTACTGACTTTTATTTATGTTTTATGTATAGCTTTTAAAAGCTGTCTGGACTTCAAATGAGCAGCCAAAGGCGACACGGGTGAGGGAAAAAAAAAAAACAAACCTGCTCAGGAGGAACAAGGCTTAAATGCGGAACTGCTCTGCTTGGGATCGATCTGTAAACCTACAACGACTGAGAAATAAGGGTCTCGCTCAAGGACCCTGCAGCGGCCGCTTTGGCAGAGCCAGGACTTGATCCAGGAGCGTTTCTGTTGTACACAGAACGAAGAATCCACCGTATCCGCTTCCCGATTAGTCACCGTGCATAAAAATGAGCCTGTTAAAAGCCAAACACTGTGAATTTAAGCGATTTAACCCTAAAGTGGGCGTTACCCTGACGTGGATGAATAACGAAGCACAAATGGAAGCTGAAAGTTTTTGATTAATCGCGTTAATAAATAAATAGCTGCGCGCCATCATTATCTAGCCTGCAGCGCTTCTCCATTAGATTAGAAACCTGCTGTAAAGCTTTTGGAGTTTTAGCATTGTGGGAAATGTAGTGCCTGTACTGAAAGTGCCTGGCCTGCCCTGTAGTTCTAACAGAGTCACAGCAATATTTTGGGGTCTGATGGTTTGGGGAAATGGTCCAGTACCTCGAACTGTGTTCAAATCTACGCTGATCGTTGAGGTTGACGGATTGACAAGAATCTGATTTTGCCCCAAACTCCAAATGTACGGATGATATCATTCAGCCTGAAATGCCCTTAAAGCAAAGCAAACCCCCCCCCCCCTCCTCCCCCGCAACCCCGCTTACCCTGGAAGGGGTTGCTGTGGACGGCCTTTGTTGCCTAATTGTAAGCCTTCACTTTAAAAACCCCAGCCAGGCTTCAGCATTTTTAACGGCTGGCTCTCACCTCAGAGCCACCGGAGCTGCTACATTCATTTATGGAAGCTTAACTGCATTTAAATATCTGATGAAACCAGGAGAAATAGTTGAACTTCAACTTCACGTCATGTTTCGTTACGGCTGGCTAACTGCGCCGCCGTGGGGGATGTTGCTAATCTTTTTTGAATCTTTCGTTTTCTGCTCTCACTGTAGCTTTATGTAAACAGAATCCTGTACGAGAGCGTTTTTGGACTCGAGTCTCATATCTCGGCGCTCTAGTGCCGCCTGGACATGCCAGCCTGCCACCCCAGTGACTGAATACGGGGTGGCGTCCCAGGGGGCATTGCTGGTTTTCAACCGTTTTCAGATGTTTATCCGTTGGAGATTTTTTTACACCCAATGTTTCCAAAACGGTGGTTTTCAAACACATTTTTGCCTTTCCGTTCTTGAGAGCGCGAGCACGCCAGGCTGCTGCTGAGAGCCCTTGACTCTGACCTTTGACCTGACTTTGGTTGTTCGGACGGTGAAGGAGTTCCTCTTTTTCAGTGACCTAAAGTGATGACTAAAGCGGAACGGAGAATCTTCGTTTGGCGTGCTACCTCATTAAGAGCCGCTTCAGTCGTAAATAGCCTATGTCTGATCTGTTAGCGCTGGGGTGACCGGATGGCGATCTAAAGGACAGTGTGTGTATGCAGGGTGTAACCTTAGCTCACCCACGCTGTGAGGGTCCCTGCTTACTTGTACGCACACTGCTCTGAGAAAGTGATAGCCCCTCCTTTCTGAGCGGTTTTTATTGAGTCCATTTTCACTCTCGCTGGGTTACACCGTTTTACCCTCACGTACTGAGGTCACGTTTTCACATTTCACCCCGTGGTGTTACACGATGTTATGCCCATAACCCCAGGAACCGCAAATCCTTTCGTGGTGTCCAGTGAGCGACTGGGCCACAGAGTCAAAATACCACGTGGATCTGAAACCTTTTCTCACCAGGAGCGGGATCCGAACCATCGCTGCAAAGCTGAGTTACTCTAGTTCATATCGCCTTAATATTGTATATGTGTGTGTGGTTTTTGGGCACCGTGAGGTCCAGCTCTCGGTGCTCCTCATGACACGCTAAATTACACACTGCCCCTGATACACCAGATACTTTAGCCAGATTGACGCCCAGAACGCAACCAAGACCTCATTTTGTCACAAGCAGGATTGTATCTTGGTGGTAGAGTGCTGGTTTGCACTGCTGGACCGTCCTAATTTGTGTCCCTCCTCTGGTGAGGTGACGCCGGAAAGGTCCCGGGTTCAGCCCCAGGGTTGAGCGGCCTGGTCTGAATGATGCCCTCATGCTTAGGTTTACTCTGGGTACCCCGGTTTCCTCCCACGGTCCAAAGACATGCGTGTTAGGTCGTTCGGTCACTCTAAACTGGCATCGATTCGAGGACGTACTGGCCTGCCGACCTAGCCAGCGAGGTGGCGTTAAATAAGGGCTAAAACACCACTGCAGTGACGTGGCCAGCGACGTCTGCCAGGCGTCTGACAGACTGGTTGGTCAAGATGATCAAGGTGATAGGCATAGGCGATAGGTTGGTGGCAGTCGGGTGCTTGCAATGACCGGGTGATGCCATAGTCCAGGTGTATGCCCCCTTATTGGAGTCTAAGCTATGCTAACTATGGGGTTTTTCCGACGTTTCGTTTCCTTTTCATTTAAGGACAGTACCTAAAATGTTTGCCATATAAGTGCCTGGCCCTGACCTGATCTCCTAATCCTTTTCACTTAGACGAAAGTGGGCGAAACGCTGCTGAACATTCCGCGAGTTCATTTATAATTTTTCAATTCGTTTTGAGGAAACCTTCGAAGGCACTGCACGGCACATGGCTTTACTCTCAATGGCGTGCTATGCTGTCATTTTTGGAGATCGCAATCGGACCTCGTTTCCTTTACGCTCACGCATTAGGAATATTTCATTTGAGTCTCACTTTTGGCATCTCCTCATATTTACATATTGCGCTTCTTCCCGCCTGGGCTGCCTGTAATATTTCTGAGCAGGCTGTCTTGCAGATAGTGAGCTCAATTTGAACTAATGCTTGAGGGGGAAAATCAATTCAAACAAGTGTGATTAATTAGAACTGGTCACAGAGAGCTGAGTTCAATCCTGACATCGCGAAACTTTCCCTCAACAGCATCAGCTTGGACAGCCAGCGCCGTGCCTGACACGACAGTTTATTCAACTCTGTATTTCCTTGCTTCCTGCATCATCGTGGTTCTGCAGTGGAGGAACCAAACCTTGAGTCGTGTCGGCGCAAGGGTGTGCATCTCCAAAGCAAGGGAAAAAGCAGAACCCGTTATTATCTCGCTTCCTGCGTTCATGTAGTTCCTCAGTGGAAAAAACAAGCCCTTACTGGAATCAGGGTTGGCTTCCACAAATCAGGCGATCTGCATCAATTGCGTCCTTCGGTGGAAAAACCAAATGCTTGATTGGACCAGCACTACCTTCCACAACCCCAGAGCAATGCTACAGTTATTATGGGCAGGCCAAACCCCAACAGCACCCCCCCACCGTGCTTCACAGCTGGAACGGGGCTTTAGAAATCTCTGTCTCGTCCGTTCAAGGTCCCAGAACTGTCCTATGGTGAGGAGTCGTTTTGTTTCGTCAACACGGTGCTCTTTGTGTGCTTTAGTAGTAGCAACTCGTTTAAGAAAAGCATACAGCATACATACTTTTAATGGGGCACAGCACCTCTACAACCCACACCGCCCTCCTTGTGTCATTTATGTCAAAGTTAAGGAACCCTTGACGTTCGGAGAAATGTCTAATTGTTCACTCTCCCCAGCCGATCCATGCCGACCTAAGAAGTACCTGCCATGAGCGGGCATCCTGCACAGGGCGCGCTCACGTCTGTGCACCTCTGTTTTCTGGGGTTAGGTGCCAGAGCTCTCGAAACGCCGACCCCGAAAAGGTTAAACCGTAGAAAAAAAAAGAACACGGTTTATTTGACCAGTGACGTTTCGAGAGAATCGGTCCGTCGGCCAAATAGAATCGAGCGTTTGATTGGCTCGTTATTTGCTTTAGTGAGCGAATCGGCTCTTGTATATCACCTCAGCGTGTCTTGTAAACCGGGTCTTAACCTGAAAGTGTCTCCTCTCAGAGGCTAAAACAAAGTGTATCAGTAATGCAGCAGACAAAACAAACAGCAGCTCCGAAGAATACATAAACACGACATGAAGGTTGTTTTAAAAAATGGCTCGAGGCCCAGAGGGCTCTGAGAGTTTGACGGTGAAATGCGGCAGCTGTAGCTTCTGCTCTGTGGATGTCGTTTAATTACGCTGAGCATATGGATTGTGTGCAAAAATCGTCTCTTGCGCATGGATGAGAATGTGACGAGACGGCGGGGGGACGATGAAGCTGTGCAGCCTTGGAGTTCGAGCGCCAGCGGTCAAACAAGCTTACTGCACCATCGTCCACGAAAAGACGTCAAGGAAGTCGTTAGCGCTGCGAATTTATTTTGTAAAAAACTCTAGAGCACGTCACATTGCCATGCCATGATGCCAGTTAACAACGGAAGCATATATCAGTTCAATTTAATTTAACCGCCGCTTGCGTGTGGACACGCAAATGCGTGTTAAACCGGGTCTTAAAGATTCGGGCTCCATTCTTGTACAAAAATTCAGGCGCCCCCGGTCAAGTGACATTTTAATGTTTGATTAAACATTTAACAGTTTTCCAATCACTACCAGATCATCTGGAAACGTTTCTCTGGGTAGTACATTTGCAAAAAAAGGAATATTTAAAGGTTCTTGTCATTCATACATTTGACCGCAGGCACCTAAATGTTTTAGACTGCAACGAAGTAATTATGGATGACTGCTTTCGTTATTTGTGTAAAATTCCAGTCGGTGGCCTTAAGGGCTTTCTCTTCGGGAACTCGGCATGGTTCTGTGTTTCCGTTACCCTGTGTAGGAGAGAAGGTTCCAGTTCTATTATAACACCGTTTTAAGTGCAAAGAACCGTTTATATCTTTCATTGTTCTCCAATCCAAAGACCCCTAAAGAAGTCTGTTTTTTTCCTAACAGGATGCATTGAACCATGAATCCTCAATCCTTCTGGGATCAAATGTGTTACCTATTTTATAGCACTTTTATAGCCTTTTTATAGCTATTTTATAGCCTACATAAGGAGTGGTGAAGGTGTGGGCACTCGGTCGCGACAATCAGAGGTTATTCCGCAGCCTATCAGGCCTGGGGCAACCACAGAAACAAATGTACCAGGCCAAAAAAAAATAAGCCTAACCAACATTTTGTGTTGACGTATTTAATCCTGTTATGTTTTAATCACGTTTCACATCCTTGTAGGGCTGTAGTTGTACTGAAAGATGAACCTTCTTAGTCCTTAGTATGGTACAGATGCTAAGATAGAGGGTAAGGTACCGGACCATGGACCAGAAAGGGGCAGGGTTCAAATCTCGCCTCTGCCAGGCTGCCACTGTTGGGTCCCTGAGCAAGGCCTTTAACCCACAACTGCTTGGATTGTGTGTATTAGTTGTGAGTCACTCTGGATAAGGGCGTCTGCTAAATGCTGTAAATGCTATTGTACTCCATACTGGTCAAGACAACATGGTTGTACTCTGGGTACTCCGGTTTCCTCCTGCATCCCAAAGACATCGGCTGCTCTTTAAGTGGGCCGTTGTTGCAGGTCGAAAGCTAACAGTCATTTAAATGTTTTATTTAAGAAGAAACGGGATTCAAATTGCTGTTCGAAATTCAGTTTTGTGTTTTCCTGAGTCGGCTGCACAGCAAATGGCCAGCAGAGGTCACTGTCGCACAGGCGAGAGAACCATTAAAGCATGGCATTGAACATCTTTGTGTTGGAACCTGCATAGTTTTGTGCGTCTCGAACTTGTTTAAGTCTTGTTTATTCGCTTTGATGAACGCCTTGACCCTCTATTGAAGCACCTTGGACTTTTCAGGTGTGTCCCAATGCCCTCTTAAACCTTGCTTTCTCTAGTTTACTATCGTACATCCTTCTGATTCTGGTGCCGGCCTCTACCCGTTCTGACCTTGATTGTTCTCTGGCCCTGGTTGCGTATCGTTTTTGCGTATTCTTCAGGTTGTGCAGGGCGATATTTGGATATTGCTGGATATTTTCTCCCCCTTCCCTCCACCCTTTTCCTACGCTACTGTAGACCGGGACGTTACACGGTGTTTTCTGTGCAAACATCTTTGCCACCGGTCCCTGATGAGCCGCTAGTGCTCTTTGTGTGGTCTCAGTCCTCCTTAATTAATATCCCTGACCAGGCTTGTGGGGCGGGAGTCCGGAACCATTCCCAGAATTCAACCGGCAGGGCTTGGCAGTGGTGCAGCGTTGCAGCAGCCCCATGGGATAACCACTCTGCGTGATGACCACCGTGCTCATAAAAATAAAGGGACGTTTCATTATGGGATATTTGATTTCGCTGAGCATTTGTAGCAAATCACCGCCATTCACAACGGATTAAAATGTTCATAAATGTGTTACAGCGACGTCTGTTTCCCACTGGTCTTATGTAGCAATTATAAATGTTAATCATGATGTAACAAGCAAGCAGCTGATCCGGCAAGATGAAGAAGAGCTCAGCTACGAACATATGGGACTCTAATTCACTTTACATTGATCTTTTTTATTGTGGGGCGAAAGTGATGCTCCGTGATGAAGTGTTTAATAAGAATAGAGGATTACCTTTTATCTCTTTTATCTCCATTGAGAACGACTCAAGTGACTGCAACTGCGGCCACCAGAGACGCTTTGAGAGCGTCTGTTTAATGGCTTTTACATGTGAACTGTAACACAGGAGCAGGAGTTAAATGGACGGAGAGCTTAGCGCAGAGGGCAGCCGATCTGGCCGCTCGTTGGGACTTCCTGCACTGCGTTAAGCAGCCCTTCGTCTGAAATAAGAGGGATCCCAACGTTGTGGTAATGAGCAGGTTGTAACCCTTAGAGACCTGAGACGACGCGTTTTTTTCTCCAATATGAAGACTTTTTGCTTAGATGCAATATATCAGCTCAACAGGCCCCAAAACTAGAAAAGAGACTTTACTTAAAACAAGAAGCGCACACGTTTTCATCCCACTTTTTAAACCCACTTTTCTTGGTCAGAGTTACAGGAGATCTGGCGACCATCCCCAGGGACGGGACGCCAGTCCATCGCACGGTTGAAGCATTAGGGGTTGATCCAAAAATCTCACCCTTCACCTCCCTCGGACGGCCATTTGTATAAATGAAAGAGAAACACTAGAAATAGCATATCATAATAGTGTGGTATGCCTTATTAACTCAACGAACAGTGCTGTGCGAAAGTCTTAGGCCGCCTTTAGATTCGATTATTATTATTTCTCATTCTCTTTAGTACACTTTGAGTACAAGCGGAGAATACGGGACGTGAAGGAAAACCGACAAAAATCACAAAAACCTGCCTTTACACTCGAGCAACAGCAGCATCTAGCAGCTTCATCTGTATGCCAAGTTAACCCGTGAAGAAGCTCGGTCTTATTTTCGGTAGGGTATCAGCCTGGAAACCGCTTTTCAGAAGGGAAACAGGGTGAAAAGGCTTGGTGGAAAATTTGGAATAGGATAACGGAGTGACTAGTTGTTGACAATATGCTATAGGGGGTCCGTTTATAAAAGCCACAAATCGAATGCAGCTTAAGACTTTTGCGCACTACTGTGTCTCAGGGTTTCAGTGCTTGTGTGGCGAAGCGGTCTAATGTTCAAGCCCTCCACTGCATCGAAGCAGATTTGAATCCAGGTGGTGCCTTCTGGACAGGTTGGACTACAGATGCAGACACGACTGACTGCGTTTGAGCGATATGAGATCCGAGCAGGGTAAAAAAGAATCTCCGCTTTAGTGCGCGCCGTCTGAATCAAACAAAGACCAGACTGGACCTAAACTACTGGGCGCTTAGAATGGCATCATTTATTCGTGACGTTGTCAGAAAAAGCATTTACTGGCTTACCAAAGTGCAGAGGGTTACCGGAGGGTTAAGAAGAGCCTTTAAATCGGGCCTCCGATCTAAACCAGTTGTGTCTTTTCGGCCCCTTGTTCGCCAATTAAGCGAAAAACTGCTGGACCAACACAGTAATAACAGCATGTTCAATTAATATATTACGAGTGCATCTGGTGGAGGGATTTCAACCCGCCTCTGGGGTATTGCTGAGCCGGGAATCAGCTACTAACCAAAAATATTCAGCCAGCGGTAAATCAATGGCAACAAACCGATCCTAAAGAGCTAAAGAGTATCTGTTGTGTATTTTATGTGTTCCTGATAAAATGTTAAATCTAGACACTCCTTATAAACTGCGTGTTGTCTGATGTACATGTGCCGTGCCTGTACATAAACAACCACAAGCACATTCGTTCCCCGGCATCATCCCTTTCATTACCTAGCGGGAAGTGTGCTTTATCGGAGCGCTTCACTCTGCGCCGCAATGAGAGATGGTTTATTTCGGTGGCAGGGATGCTTGATGACAGTATCCATCAGTCTTTTATCATTTAAGGCAGGAGACACGGGCTATATCTTTTTTTTATTTCTACCCCCCCACCTTTTTCATCCATTACCGAAAAGTAGGACAGCGTTTCCATTTCTTCCATTTTTGGAGCCGAATTTGACAAACTATAGGCCCTCCATACGCCCCGCTATTATCCACGAGTGCTGCTCTTTCGGCTCAGTCTAAGCCATATATTGGACCAATCTTTGTGCCTTTGAACGCTCTGAAATCCCCGCTAATGGCGGCATTAATTTCCATTTATAGACACCTGCTCATTAGGAACTCTCCATGACAGTGTCCTTTCTGGCCGGGGCTGACACGCATTCTCATTACGCTTTTCCCTGGGGTAACAAATTCGTCAAGGTTCTTCGAAGGTGCATTGCTTGGAAAGGTCAGCGTGTTTCAATGAGGTCGTGTAAGGACGTGGATTTTAACGCGTCTGGTGCTCGTTATTACTTCATAGGGACTCTCAGCACAGCGATCAGAGCCGACAACGAACTTCTCTTACTGCTTCTTTGATTTCTCTAAGGCGTGTCATACGGTCACTGGGGCATCAGTACGGCCCATTCTACATCCAACCAGAGATTAGGGACGATCTAGAAATGCCCACTTTATATTAGGAAGGCGTTACGAGCGGGTGCCGCTGAAATAGCACAGCTCAGTCGTTAGAAGGGGCGTCCACAAACTTTCGTCTTTATGGTGTAGGTCAGTTCAAAGGTGCAACGATCAGCATTTTGTTCGCATTCTTTTCGATGCCCTGAGCATCTCACGTCTATCACGTCTTCTTCCCAGAGCCATTGCTTACCTAGAACCCAGATATCAGAAGGCAAGGTGTGTTTTTCTTTCATTGTTCTAAGGTCCCGGTCTGTGACTGTACTCCTTTCGACAGTGCACAGGGAGTTATCATGGTTCCACCCCTGACCGGTCGGCGGCCACCCAGCTCTGCGCTCTGCAGATCCGATGCACCGTGTGTTATGACACATTTCTGCGATTCACACAGCAGTGCCTCTTCGGTCAGTTCAGACCAGACGGGCTGGCCTACATAAGGTACTGCACAAAAGTCTTAGGCCACCTTGCGATTTTGTCAGTTCAAAACCACGGGGTTTCTCCCTCCATAACGCACGTTTCCACTGAGCTTTAGAATATCTCAGCTGAAAAACCTGAGCGGTTTCTTGGCTGCTACCTTTACAAAAAAAAAACAAACAAAAAAAACAAACAAACACCATTCCTGTTCAAGGACAGATCAACCTGGCATCTCGGAGAAGCTCGAACACTGCTCAAGCGTACTAAATACTTACCGCTGCAGTCTAGGGAAACTGTTTTTTTTCTGATGTATTACATTTTTAAATACTGCATATACATTTAGTATATTGTATCCGACTGTATTCCAGTGAATAGACCAGACTATACCGTTGCTAAAACAATGGTTGACCTAATCTACTAAGGCGGCCTAATATTTTTGCCCCTGCTCGCCGTTTTACAAAGACTTAGTCGTCTATTCATAACGGTTTGGTTTCACGATTTGGTCTTTAAGTACAGGCATTTCAGCGATCCGACCGCGACGTAACAAGACGAGATAATCGATGTCAATCGTTATTTGATCTCCCAGTGGTCGTGTTTATACTGTAATATGTAGCTACAGATCAGATCAGTTGTAGCATCTCCTCTGGCTTTGATATCCTCCGTCCATCCGGACCTTGAGGCTGACGGTACCGCAGTTGTACGCTGTTTCGCTTTGGCGCATGCGCTGCTTTTATGCGTATTCGTTCTCACCGCATGAAATCATCGCAGAGGCAGCGCGCTTTTCCCACAGTGCACTACTGCTCCACTTTCTCTTGCTTCCAGGTCTGCGATAAAAGGAGCACGGGCCTTTTCATGTGCACACACTCCGCTCTACCTACGTCTTGTTTCAGAAACCCTCGTCTACCTGGGGGCCTGTCGATTCGACTGCGAGGCAGAACCCGAGCTCTCGGCTTGCTCGTGACGCAACCGAGGTCGTCGGGTTCCGCCGCGTTCCCGCCCGACACGTGGCCGCTTGTTTGGTCATGAGCCAAATCTGGGCTGAGAGCGCGCTATCCCTGCGAGCTAGCTCGCGCCGCGCACCGCGTTCCAACCCGCCTGATCCCCTGTTCTCTCCCTGTTCTAAAAACAAAAACACAAGGGCATAACGCCTGGACTTGCATGTGCGTGGCTCTTTTAGAACAAAGCTCGACCCTTCTTCGATCAACATTTAGCCTGGCACGTCAGTGAGCGCCACCCGCGCATGTGTGCGCACGCACTTTTATGTAGCTGGAAGGTTGGTTGCCATGGCTTTGTCAGTTAAGCAATCAAAAACCTACTATGATCCCTCTGTCTTTTATTCCGTAACCTTACAGTTATATATAGCATCCTCCATGTACTCCCACTCTCTCTCTCTCTCTCTCTCTCTCTCTCTCTCTTTCTCTCTCTCTCTCTCTCTTTCCTGTTCGCTCTTGTCTCTCAAATGCATTCTCTCTCCACATGCAAATTTTCCTCCGTGCTCCTCTCGCGCGTTCATCTGTCAAACCACCGCTCGCTGCCTTTATATTCCTTAAAGTCTTCTTCATGTTAGATGCCTGTTTAATCGCCGTCCGTCCGTCCGTCCGTCCATCCGTCCGTCATAACCTATCAGCCGTATCAATGCCAGTCACACAGCTTGCTGGCTCTGACGGGAAAGTCTTTCTTTCCATTTCATTTCAATTCATTCACAGCGGCTTTCAAACTTAAATTCAGCAGAAGGGCTGTACCGATCCGATGTTCTGTATCGGTTATCGGCCCGATATGTGCTAAAATCACTGGATCGAAGATGGCATGTGGAAAAAACTGATACATTTCCTATCACGTTTCTGATTTACTACTGATTTACGCCGTGAACAGAGACGTGTCACGTGAGCGACAGCTGTAACTCGAGTTAAAACCGTTAGCTAGCAGCGTGCTCATCGTGTCAGCTTTGTGGAGTTATTTTAAGCTCAAGGATGATCAGAGTGAAACAGCCGAGTGCAACATATCGATCTGATATCGGTATCGCCAGATATTTAAGTTCGCAGTATCGGTATCGGGCCTTAAAAAAAGGGTATCGAGCCAGCACTGGCTATATATATATATATATATATCGCACACAATGACGGAATTCCACTATATATATATATATATATATATATATATATATATATATTTGTGTGTGTGTGTGTGTGGGTGTGTGTGTGTGTGTGTGTGTGCTTGTAACTGCCTTCTCGATCATGTCTGCGCTTGCTTGTTAGCTCAGGTTTGGATTAGAGACTGTTCAAACTCGGTTGATGTGTTGAGAGACTTTTTGTGCAGGTTGATAGCGCACATTTGTGTAATCTGCATTCGTAAGTCTACTGTACGTTTGTCTCCCCACTTCCTGTGCATTCTCTCGAATGTCGCCTATTAGTGCATTTCCGCCTTCCGACCAAAAAGAGCATCCGGTCTGCAATTCCCCAAGAAAAAACACTCGTTTCGTTCGGCGTCCCGTATCACGCGCTCGTTAAAACGGCGCGCACCTCTACAGGCGCACCTAATTATTGACTGGATTGTGACTTTGAAATTAACATTGCTTGCATTCCATATACTTGACTTTATTATGCAAAGCTGGGCTCGCTGATTGTACCTTAAGATATCACGCAGAGCGCAAACGGCCTCGCCTAATTAATGAGAGGCGGCGGAAACCTGCACTTTCATTTCGGGGAGACGTTTGTTATCTTGCATTGGATTCAGGCTAAAAATGTCAATTATCGGCACCGGTTATCTTCATTTCAGCTGGAGCTCGACGAATTAAAAGCTATGTAAAAGCACGTAGAACGATGTGGACACACACACACACACACACACACACACACACTGGGATGCATTATGCATGCATTCAGCGAGCTATGAAACAAGGGCACAGTAATCTTTTATTAAATGTTTGCACATGCACAAGCGCTCATCATTTTGCATCTTTGCTGCTTCCTCTTAGCACATGGCCTATTACCATAATGACAACTCGCTGGTGGGTTAGATAAACATTTTAACCGTACGACCCTCGCGCTTTGTTCTGCCGGGTTAGGACTGTGGCTCGCGAGCACGGTTCAACGCGTAATTAGCATCGCTGAGCTAGGTGCCGTGCTTTGATGGCGCAGGGTTCCTGCGCTTCTAACGTCGGGGGGATGCGTCTGAAGCCTGTCTGCGTGTGGCCTCTGTGTGACGGATGACGCGTTCTAACTTCTGAAATACTCCCTGGAGATGTCTCGCGTGTCTTGGTGTGTGAAGTTAACAAGGTTCACCAGAGCAGATAGTGGGCAAACTGCAGACGTTTTGCTTGTCTGCTTAACAGAGATCCATTCTTAGCATGCGCGGTAGATGCATACGGAGCGTAAGCCAGCGCTTTAGTCACTGTTGTGGTTGGGATGTCGTCTATATGTATGTGTACGCTTACGGCTGGCGGCTTCACCTGACTCATCGTGTAGCTCATCTCGCACGCAGCGCGCTGTAAGGAGGGCACTTTAGTCAGATTTCATATCAGCTCGGGCTCGCGAGGAAAGCTCAGACACGTAACAACGAACGTATCCGAATACGTATCGTTTGATTTTTATTTATTTATTTATTTATTTTAATACCGGTGATTAGAGAACGCTTGGGCAGTGCATATCCCGGGTCTAAAGAATTCAAAAGTTGCTCGAACCCATCTGACTTGGCACCGTGTCTCCCATGACGTAATGGGCGAAGGCTTCGCCTTTCATCTGTTCCTGTTCTTGTCGTGAAGCTGTTTCTTTAGCAGAGTGTCCGTTCCTTCCAGCCTGGTGATCCCAAACTAGTCCAAATCCTCCAGAACCAGCTAACCAGACCGGGCTGACAAGCTAAAAGCAGCCTAAAACAGTAGCTCTGAGCGTGTTTTCGTGCTGCTACCCCGCCTGATTCGAGCCTGTCCTGTACAACCGACTCCCGAACTGTAATATAATATAATATACTATAATATATTTACTATAATATAAGTGTGATCAACATACAAACCTGCTCTTTAAATTGGGACGCTGCATCCTTCGTGCCCTATGTTACAAAGAGACGGCATGTCTTCCATAGGGGCGTCGATAATATTTACTTTCTTTCTTAAGTTTTTTTTCTTAAGCCATTACGACAGGCTTATTTAACGAGGAAAATTAGCTTAATTCCTACTTTTACTATCTGAGCCACCCAAGGGTGTTTGGACCCCTTTCTGAGTCCCGGTCCTCACGTGCTTTCTTCCTCATAACGTTTAGGGATTTTCCTAGCCTCTGTCGCCCTGGGATCGCCCGTTTTGGGCCTGGCCCTAGATTTTTACACCTAACCCTAGAGGCTAAGGCTGCTTTGATGACATGGAGAAGCTCCGTCGTGAGAAGCGCCATGGAAATCAATCCGACCTTGACCTGACATATGAGATAATCACTTCTACGAGAGGTTGAGATGAAAATCAGGGGTATCATTGGTTACCGGGTGATATTCGCTGTTACACCGCGATGCTCACGTGGACCATCGGCGTATACATCGAGTTTGTTACGTCTGTTACAGGGTGACAGGCGAGCAAAGCTGTTATAAGAACGTAATAACATTGTCGTTACATACCGACCGTCTGTAACATAACGAGAGTCAACGTAGGATCTTACGCAGTGGCATCATGCTGCCTAGTGCTGTGAGCATCGTACGCCATTTTATTATTTTATGACCTTATTACTCCGAAACCCCAAAAAGTCCAGTGTGCAACGGTCGGAGGTCATGACGCACAGCCCGGAAAGTGTCGTAGCACGGCCTTGTGTCAATAAAAATCGATTCCTGCTTGATGTTCTAATTGACAAAAGCAATCCGCCGCCTCTCTTGCAGACAAATGGAAGCTGTCTTCAGAGCCAATAATTAATTTTTGTTTTTATTTACACAAGCGCATCGATTCCGAACTGGGATTTAGGATCTACTTCAAAACGCAGGCCTGCCCGTCGGTATGGGACGATGGGAAGCCAAGCAGAAGCAGCAGAAGCAGCGGCAGCAGCAGCAGCAGCGCCGCCAAGGTTCTTTCGAAACACTGAAGATCTGTAGGATTAAAACGATTTTTTGGGCAATGCACTGACATTTCTGTTGGGTGAAAAAAAAAAAAAAAACCCCAACATTTTCTGCCGCATGCCGATTTTACTCTGAACATGAGAGCACATCCACTCCACAATGGCTGCAGTTCAGAATGATTTTCCCATTATCTGAAGAGCTAAATGGGCTCGATGGACAGATTCGAAAAGGCAGAGAGTGCAAAAGCAAGTGCGAGCTTACAGAACTCGCATATTCACCTGAAAGTGCAGTATTATTTTTAAACCGTGCGTTGTGCGATCGTTGTACGGCCGGTCCTGATGTCCTCCTGCAATATCTGTTGCCACAGCAGCAAATCCCAGGCTACGAGACAGAGATGGATAGAAAGAGCAAATGTCAGCCGACTCGCTTATTGGAGCTGCTCTGAGTTAAATGTGCGAGCGTTTGTGTTTGCGAGAGGATAGGGGGCGAGAGCGGGGGGGAAAAATGAACGTCGGAGCGAAACGCGGTGCGTATTCGACGTGCCGTTAATGTTTGCCGCATGTCGCTTGGCTTGCGAATCGGGCCAGGCTGATATCAGATAGTCCCCCCCCCCCCCGAAAGAGCGACGTTAAATGTACCGACTTCGTGGACGGAAGTGGCTCTGCGGCGTCACTCTAGGTGGTAGGATGTGTGGATTACTGTTTATCAGTGCTGTTGGAGCTGTGTATGCTCATCAGCTCAGTGTGTCACAAGTCTGAAATCAGCCCTCTGCTTCCGTTAATTGCCCCGCAGAACGTAACCTGCCAGCGCGAAATACAGATCGCTGCGGTGAGGCACCGCCGAAAGACCGAAGCGAGGCAAACGATGCTTTTATACCCGCCACGTGCCACCGTTACCCTGTTTCCGAAAAGCCAGGCAGGCAGCCTTGCGGCCAAGATGCATTCGGACGACTAACCAGTCAGACCTCAGTTCCTCTGAAACCGACAAACCGGACCAGCCTAACTGCCTAGAACCAGCCTGGTGATCCCAAACTAGTCCAAATCCTCCAGAACCAGCTAACAAGCTAACAAGCTAAAACCAGCCTAAAACAGTAGCTCCCCTCCTGAAGGGGGCGGCAATCATCTCAGGGTGGACGCAATGTTTTTTAAATAATATTA
>JAYJMA010050499.1:0-10953 GCA_036873895.1 Parotocinclus cabessadecuia | reverse complement strand
GGCGTCAGATCACACTGGATAAGTTCTTCAAACGTTGACT
The DNA here is from genome assembly GCA_036873895.1 of Parotocinclus cabessadecuia. Taxonomy (NCBI): domain Eukaryota; kingdom Metazoa; phylum Chordata; class Actinopteri; order Siluriformes; family Loricariidae; genus Parotocinclus; species Parotocinclus cabessadecuia. The sequence goes on along the minus strand of JAYJMA010050499.1, from coordinate 10,913 downwards.
GGAATTTAGTAAGAACTTGTTTTTTACAGTATTATGCGTCGCATGCTGAGTATCTATACATTGTGTTGTAGATCATTTCGAAAAACTTGGTTGCAAATTTATTTTTGAATGAACAAAGTTCGTAAACAACAGAAGTTCTTGTTTGTACATTCACTATACGTGTATATCACTCAATAAAGGTTTAATAAATATTTAATATGTTACATAAATTATAGCATGTCCCGTCTTGTAACACAGGGCATGTTCGATTAATCGGACCAACCAGTTATTAGGACCAAAACAATGGTCCCATCGTCCCAATGTGGTCTCATTAACCGGAATCGACTGTATTCACAAAAAGCAATAAAGTTTATCCATTTGAACATTAAATATCTTGTCTTTGTAGTGTATTCAATTAGACAAAAGGTAGAAATGTATTTGTTAAAGCCCACACTACTATTGCAATTAACACAACAAAATAACCCAATTATATTAAGATTATCTTAGATTATACACACACACACACACACACACACACACACACACACACACACACACACACACACACACAGCTCCCTTCATTTCAATTTCAACAGCAGGAAACTTGGACCGAGGGATGGCAATTAAGCAATATAATAAGCATATAGCTCTTATCAGAAAATTCAGCTGTTGTTTGAGCAGCATCCGTACTTTTTAAAAATCACATTGCAGGTTGGTAAGAGTGAGGTGTCAAAATAACTTACAAATAGTCATTTATTCTATTCTGTTCTATTATTCTATTCTAACACAGAAAGCTTATATGAAAAACCAGAATGCCGCAAAGGGAAAGTGTCAGGAATTTACCAACACCAAAGAAGTAGCATTGTTAACATTTCAAGTCTGGGTTTAATTTGGATATTGGGTTATAGTGAAGCATGAACAAGGCTGAAATGGAAAACACGGAGAAGAAGAGGGCTGCATTCATTTGGCATAGTTCAGTCTGATAAATCATGTATAATGACTGAGAATTTCACTCTACCAGCAAAGACAAAATGTGATGAATGAAGGACTGGTGCAGGAGCTGACACATTCACCTACTCGTGCAGCACCAATATTCTGGTTTTGCTGATGTGCACAAAGAAAAACAACAAAATATTTACAAATGCAAACAACACCTATGAGAAAACAAGTTGAATCAATAAAGAAAAAATGTTTACGCAAATGTATGTGACTCCAGGACACTAAATCTACAGGGTAAGTCACAGGACAGCATTTATCAGAAACAAAGGGGGAAATGACATATCTGAACATATGTCATTTCAATGACATTCAGTAATGAATAAGGGTTAGGGTTAGGACTATGTCTGGAACATCTTGAAAAGCAGCCACATATTGGATCAAGGACAAGTTTTGTCCAACAGGAAGGTGGCCACTTAGCATATCAAAGGAGACCAGAATTGTCTCAGAAATCGGTTGCTGCAATCAAATTAGCAAGATTTGTGGTTTAAAAGTTATTAGCACAGAAATGTAAAAACTTTTGTTGTTTGTCACAGGTAACTGAAGATGGAATTGATGATTTTTTTCCACTCCTGCTGCAAGCTAGTCTACTAACTCAATAAGATTTTTAAAAAGCCATTCCAAAATATTAATCTTTACTTTAAGCTGGTGAAAGTTGATTTTAAGATGTAGTCTAGATTGTCGTCTTATTGCATGCCACCTAGGGGTGGGGGGAAAATTCTAATTTTCGCTGCATCGCGATTCGAACATTAACGATTCTGAATCGATTAACAAATGTCAATAATCGATAATCGAGCACACTTGCGTCTGAACATGTACAACAGCTTCTGTTCTTACACAAGAACTTGAACATTAGCACTCACTAACTGAGCTCTGTAACGTCTACTTTGAGTTTAATATTCTTGAAGTATCCGTTTTCGCTTTCTGTGCGCTTTTGCTCCGTTGCGCTTCTCTCAGTCTCACTTTCGCTTTAAAAACTTTCTCGTTTTTAGACCCGATTTGACGGGGACGGTGGGATCTAGGCAATCATTGGCTGCTGGAGTTAAGTCCCGCTACGTCAGTGAAAGATGTTTTCTCATATCAGCTAGTTTGAACGATTAGAGACTGTTAAACTGCTAAACCTTTTGAAGCCAAAGCGAGACTGAGAGAAGCACAACGGAGAAAAACCGCAAAGAAAGCAAAAACGGTTACTTCAAGAATATTAAACTCAAAATAGACGATTACAAACATAAATTCTTTTTTTTATTACAAAATGTACATTTTAGGTTAAGGGTTTTTTGGTTCGCAAAACTTTAGGACCTATTTTGACGCCATAGATTTGTTTCATGTAGTCACATGGTATAGAAAAAAAAACGAATCGAGATGCCTCTGAATCGTAATTGAATCGAATCGTGAGATACCTAATGATTCCCACCCCTAAACCCACCTCCTTTCATCTTCAGGTTATTTGCTGACTTTGTAAATATTTACTAGCATAAAGAGTGTTTATTACACTGTTTGCTCTTTGATAAAACATGCCATATCTTATTGTGGCCAAAAGTTTGCATGCTTACAACTTTGTGGGAACAGTTTGGGGAATGCCTTTTTCTGTTCCAGCATGACTTTGTTCCAGTGCACAAAGCAGTACTAAAAGGCATAGCTGGGTGAATAAGGTGCGAAAAACTTGACTGGCCCACACAGTGATAATTCCGTTGTCATTTTGGTCACAGTTTCGGTCAGCAATCCTTTTTTCCTAACAATAACAAGATGATAACTGATTGTCAACAAATAAACACGAAACAAAAATGTTTGTCAGAGATTACATCCAATCCGACTTGATTAGGTTTGGGGAAGGTAGGGACAAGTTCCAATCATAACTTTATCATATGGAACAATTTGGGTAGTGAACCAACCAGTAATGCTATAAGACATTTGATCTAACCCCAAGAAGACTGTACAGCTAGCCTTTGTACTTTTCGTGAAACCAAATTAAACAATAGAGAAAAAAACAGAGAGTCAATGTATTGGCACATTTCTCATTTGATGTCAAGGAAAACAAGACTTTGTTTACCCTGTGGGGTGCGACTATACCGCTCTACAAACTTGAAAAGACTTGAAATCCATCCTAATGTCTATGCAAAATACGTCAATGCTTATACTATTATTTAAAGATAATTACCCATTAATCTGAGATGTTTTTGTTTCAAATAAGTTAAATCTGCTGTGTGTGTTGCACATTTAAACACTAAAACTGTTCCATAACTGGTTTAACAAAGTTTAATTTATAAATAAATCATATTGCAACATTCACAATGAATATTTTCTATTTAAAACTACAACTGTATCTTCTGTAGATTTAGTGGACAAGTAAAACTACAATAAAGCTAAAAACAATTCAGTTGACTAAATTATGACTAAAATTAAATGACTATGACTACGGCATTCTTGCTTGGTTTGACTTAACATCACTATTGGTATCAGTGGCTATTTCAGTGAGACACACAAGTGTATATCAGAACTAGTAACACACACACACACACACACACACACAAAGGATTTAGGTCGCCCCACACTGGCACCTTCTTGCTGTGAGGTGGCGGTGCTACCCACATTATTAAAACGATTCTTTGAATATTCGCTATAAAAATGGTATTCGGTCAAGCCCGAAGTCTAACGGCATCAAAACAGAATTATATTTAATATAGTTTATTTAATATTAGAACTGGAAGAAACACACTAACATGACAAAAAAATGTTGATCGTGAAAAACTAACACATCTTGATAGTAAGCAGTGTTGGACAGTAACGAGGTAAATGTAATTTGTTACTGTACTTAATTAGTATTTTTGTGTATCTGTATTTTACAGGAGTATTTTTAGTATGGGCTATTTTTACTTTAACTTCACTACATGAAGGGTCAAATATTTGACTTTTTACTCCACTACATTATGAAAATCTGTAGTTACTTTTGTCTCGTATGCAAAAATATAGATTTTTACACATTTAAAAACTGAAAGAAGAACATAATCACACCAATCAAGTTAAAGGGTGCACTTTATTAAAATGGGTGGGGTTAGACATAATGATCTGGTCAATGCAGGAGCTTTGCAACGGCAAGAGTGATGGAAGAAAACCCAAACTTAACACAGCACCCCTGACCTTATTTAAGAGACATTTTTGAAATACTTGATAAGTGCCTTTTCTGCCTGTCTCATACTCATAAGATTTGTTCTTACAAGAACTGAACTAAGGAAACACACAGAGGTAAGCCATTTTTATTCAGGTCATTTACAGCAGTTTGATTTCTTTGAGTTGTTTAAAATAGATTACACTGACATTATGTATACATGATGTAAACACGAACACTTATTAACTTATCTCATACTGTTTGCTTCTAAATTAGTCAATAAATACATGACAATAATAAATAAATTGTGACCCTTGTTTTTTTGCTAGTTTGTTTGTGAATAAAGGTCTACAATGCTATACAAAATGCTAATAATTTTTTAAAATTAAAATTAAATTTTTTAAATAAAACTTATACTTGTACCCTAACAGCTTGTTTGCAAAATGTAATTTCACAGCTGTTCAGTTCTACCTAATGGACAAAGGTAAATACCTTCAGTATTTATATGCTTTATAATAATTTTAATAGATATCAGTGTCAGACTAATTAATCACAATGTATTAAAATATTGGTGTTTGAAGGAAAAATAGTAGCTCAGTGGGTAAGATGTTAGACTTCTGACCATAAGGTCGCAAATTTGAATCCTGCCATGCTGCCACTACTGGGCCCTTGAGTAAGTCCCTAAAGCCTCAGTTGCTTAATTGTATAAATGTCACTCTGGATAAGAGCGTCTGCCAAATTCCATAAATGTAACTTTTTTTTTTTTTTTACCTAGTCCATTAATCAACAGTCTTGTTATAAAAAATAAAGTAGGATACTTTTGATACATTTGAAGGTAAATACTTTTGTACTTTTACTCGAGTGAAAATATAAACTGAGAACTTTTACTGGGGTAATATTTTACCTTCAGTATCTGTACTTTTACTCGACTACATAAATTGTTTACTTTGTCCACCACTGGTAGTAGGTGTGTGTACAAGTAAACAAGATAGAGAGATCAAGTCTGCCACTACATCACTGAAAGGCAGAGGATTTGAACATGCTGGAATAAGGATTTTTTCCCATGAGAATGTATGAAAACAGGTCTTTGTCTACTTAAATATTTTTAAGTTCAACTGTAAATATGTAAATGCTTAGATCATATTCAAATATTATCACAGTCATACCTTACACACATCTCATTCCTGACATTTTATGTCCTCTTATGTGTTTATATGGCAACAAAAATGTGACCTGGTATAGGAACCAAAAACATCCGAATCTTTGCATGTGAGTTGTGGTAGATCTGAAATGTGAACTGTCATTAAGCTGTCACACATAACAGGTAACAGTGAGACCTGGGATACATTAAACTGAGTTTTTGTAATTAGTCCTTTAAAGAGGGCATGCAGCACCAGATTCCCGCTGTACTGTATAGATGGGAATGCTCCCATACCAGTGATACAGTGCACATGCCAATTATCCCAACATTCCCAGTGGTTTCATCCCAGCGCTCAAAGTACTTTTAACGAAACATGTACATTCTCCATTTTAGTACATCACCCCTTGTTTATTATTATTATCTTTATTAAAATAACTATTCTTGTTCAGCCCTCTCTCCAGAGACCCCATCCATTTAAAGCACGCACTTTGATCCAAACATTCCCATACTGTTTCAGCTCTTTTATCATAGCAACATCATCTAGTCAGACATTTAAGACTTAAATAAATAAGACTGGCTCAGCTTTATAGAATGTATTACATATAACAATGTGGAAAAAAATCATTTTGCCATAAGAAAAAAAATGCACACGAAACGATTTGAGTTGTTTGAACAGATCTATCCCAGATGAACACACATGCTTAACATCCTTCTGTTCATAACCACCAGCCGGCTTTACCACAGATCATAAATACATACATCAGGTCATAAATACAATTACAAATCTAATAATGCTGCCTTATCACTGTAAGACAAAGCATGTGTTTACTAAATTGCTCAAATCCAAGATTTAAATCTAGAATGCACAGTTTTTTGTGAGTGATAAGCAAAGTCTGAGTTTCAGGGACAAGATTTTTTGCAAGAATGCTTAATTTACCCTGAAAGGGGGAGCAGTTTAGCTAAAGAACAGAAACACACAATTTACTCTTATTTTCTACCATATATTCAACATTCACAAGAACGCCAATAACCTCAATTAAAACCAGTTATGGATTTACATTCCCTGGTTGCTCAAAATATACTGCATATAATTAATTTAAACAGCTACATTATTTTTTGTATTGTGCACGCAATTTACCAGACCAGTTTGTCAGTCTTCTGGGTTCTGTACATGCAACCGCATGCACACATTTTCAATGATTTGTGCCAGTATTGGGAGGCATTTCTCACCTACAGTAATTGCAGAAACAGATCTAGAGCATGGTGGTTGCCAGTGACAGAGAAAGAGTCAACAAACTTTAGCAGCAGTGGGTTCTTGGTGGTCATTAGAGCCCTTCTTTTAGCAGACAACCACAAAATCAGAAACAGATCCGAACCAAGCTAATCTAAACTTCTAGCATGCCCTGTCCTTGGTGTCACTGATGTTTGGTGTAACTCTCTCTTGCTTGCCTGGCCACTAGAAAAATGGACTGCTGTCCTCTACGACATTGCATATGGTGTTCTCAGCACATTTTTTTAATGCTCATCATTTGCACTTTTCTTGCACTCTGTTCTGGGTTAACCTTTATTTCACATTCTCTCTTCCCCTTTCTTTTCACCGGTCTGCTGATGGTTTTTTGCTGACCCAAAGTGCTTCCTCAAATAAAGAGATCCCAGTATACAGAAAGCTAGCCATGTCTCTTGAGCCATCTGGCCATATGTCTCTGGTTGTATGAATTAAATGCACACTTTCAATTATAAATTCTGCTTTTAGAAAGCTTACAATGGCCCTCAGTAGACCATAAAATTAGTGAATTAGAGAAGGACTTCCACACACAGGACATTTCTCCACATAGAAACTAGTGTGTGGCAAGCTTGGGGCTGTAGATCAACAGTAATGACATGTCAGTGCTGGAAAACGTGGGCATTTGCTCCAACAACTCATAAATCAGCTGCTGCAGCAGCAGGTGCTAATGGGCTCAATTAGAATGGCCACCACTCCAGCAACCCGTACTAACGCGACTGCTTATACAGGTCAGGTATCAGGTGACAGCAAGGGCATAATGATTTAGACTAGCCATGGCAGTGGGGCACCTCTAATAGTATGCCACTTCATATTGGCCTGTGATTAGGGGAACCATGTGACTGATGTCCCCAAAAGACTAGTTAAAACAACCACCAGAGAACAATGATGAACAGATGTAACATTTAGCACTGATGATTACTTATGTAGTTGATAGAATACGTAATGGAAAACATACTGAGGAGAAATGAATGTACTTTTAGAGGTCATTATATGCTATGTCCAGTAAAATACTGTAAAACCACAGAATTACCTCTGCTATGGAGACAATACACAGATTATGGTCCATCAACAAAGGTATATGATTCCAATGACCTTTACTGATTGATACGCTGGTTCTATGGATGGCAACATGCTGTATATAGGCTATACAAACAAGATTTTAAGAAAATTAATACTGATGTTGGAAACCATAACTTCACTGCATATGCTACAAACAAGAAAAGAATTATACTATCTTAATAACAGTTCAGCTTAACTACTTTATTTTTGGAGCCCTCCCATAAGTATCTAAAAAAAGCTGTGCCCTCTTAGCAAGCGTGTACAAATATCAAAGTAATTAGTTAATTAACATAAATTATTGCTTTTTACCCTCTTGGGTTCCATTTACAGCTTTTTCCCATAATTTGGATCCTTTTCTCTTTTCAATTAATCTTATCAATAAGTTAAAAGGCCCCAGGTTGGGAACCATGTATGTCGATTGTAAATTATTAGTACTACATTCACTTTGTCTCCATGTATCAAGCTGTAGTAAGTAAAGTCACCTGAAACAAACAATATTTTTTTATTCCCAATAAACACTTCCACCCATCCATCCATCCATCCATCATCTTCCACCTAATCAACATGAGGTTGCGGGCCAGACAGTGCCCACCCGGCAACTCTAGATGCAAGGGCAGGAACAATTCTGGACAGGACGCCAATCCATCGTAGGGCGCCCGCACGCAGTCACACACTCAGGGCCACTGTAGAGACACCAATTAACCTAACACGCATGTCTTTGGAATGTGGAAGGAAACCGGAGTACCTGGAATAAACCCACGCAGACATGAGGAGGACATGCAGACTCCACACAGAAATGAAACAGGCAGCTCTACCCTCAGATTCAATCCAGAACCTTCTTACTGTGAGGCAGCGGTGCTACCCACCGAGCCACCGTGATTCCCCTAATAAATATTTATTCATTTTTATTCTAAATATTTTTCCAATTTCACTTTCATGGTATAATATTGTTAATATACTTTTAATAGTCTGTTAATAGACAACCTGTTAGTTATTATAATACCTGAAAAACTATTATTAATAATATTGAATTTATACATACTAAATATTTATTTGTAATATTTACTAATTATTTAATCATATATATATTTTTTAAGTACTGGATATCTCATGTAATTAATTTAATAATTAAATTAGATTAATAATCTGCAGCATGTGTATTTATGTTTATTAACGGATTCCGGTTATAAAGTCGAGCCATCATTTTACCTGTACTGTATTTAAAACTCATTCATAATTTTAGAGTGCCAGAAGGCTTTGGGGAAAGGTTCTGGCATGAAGTTACATCATTCTTACAACTGTTGAGAAACATACCCCCGATTTGTTTCAGACCGCAAAGACTCTTCCAATAATTAAACTCCCCAAAAATGTAGAGAAGATATTTTAATATTTCAGCTATTTATAAGGACTATTTTATGTTATACTTTTTATTCCCTATAGCATATAAAATAGTAGTAAAAATAAATACAGAAATACTACATATAAGGGATTAAGTATATCAATATCCTTTAACACCCCTATGATACTGATCTTTGCTGGAGACCGTGTACCATAAACTCAAGAAATTAAAAGAACTGTTCCATTTATATAGTCGTAGAATTCCCTGTTCGAGCAGTATGGACAGCATGAACAGTTTCTTCTCTGAACATTAGGAGATATTTAATTTTTGTGAGTAGTATAATAGCAAGCACAGCTATCTTCAGCTCCTTAGCCTGATATGATGCAGGAGCTGAGACAATTTGCCATGATGACCTGCAGCTGTGTGTGTCCATGTCTGTGCCCATGCTATGCTCTGTAGGAGTGCTGACAGAAGCTATGGCAGCCTGAAAAAGTAGGCATCAAAAACAAGCTATAACAATGGATCTCTGCTCCAAGCTGAAGGTAGAGTCATTATCGAACCTGATACTGATGTTACTTATTCATTATTTAGACAGTTAGACAGACTATGCCGATCCACTTACAGGTCTAGGTCCTTAGCTTGTTCTGGACCATGAATCCGTCGTAACATATCAATGTAAAGAGACATGTCACAGATCCAGGTTCCATTCCATATCTTACCATGAACCTGCAGCAACTGCAGTCTGTATTCTGGCTTTTCATTTGACTAAAGTGTAATTTGTATGGACATATTTTAGTCATAAAACAAGGAGCTACCTGTAATGTGTGTAACTCCAGCCTGCCCAGAGATGGAGGTATGCCTTGTACAATACGCAACCATTTCATCAAGCACCTTCAGTGGTTTCACGTAAACATGTAGCAGGACTTCATGCTTTCTAGAAAACCAATGTCAATTGCCAATTGCAATAGCAGACAACACAATAGCTACGGGGATTAGAGAAGTTGATCAATTACATACTTGAAGACCACCCATGTCGGATTTCACAGCCTGTTAAAACACTTAGAGCCTAGGTACAAAAAGTGTATTATACCACAGATAGCAATTAGTGTACGATAGTAAAACTCGCTCCATAAGTATTACTCCGCAACAATTACACAACCTAGCAACTATGCCTGTCCTAACAAAACGACTGCCAAAATTAAAGCGATAATTAGTTTATAAAATCTATTGGTTTTAAAAACATTTGTTTCAATTTAAATTTGGAACATGAAAGCCAAAGGTTTATGACCTTAGGTATTTGGAAGTGCTGGAAACTTAAAATATAGTTCTTAAAAGATTCACAGCTTGACTGAAGAGCAACAACATTTGGAGTCGGTTTTACTATCATCAACATGAATGAACTGAATCAGCTTTAACACTAAAAAAAACGCTTGCTGGTGTTAAACTCTGTCTTTCATTAAACACTTTCATTCATCCAGCTCTTAAATCAGCGAAGATGCTGATGCTCTGCATCTCTCCATTTACGTTTCTGACTAATAAAATGAACATTAACAGTGTTTTCTTTCACATTTCTAATCATGAACCAATTGTAACCGGATCCTAGTCTTTCGTTATAACACCTGGATCATACTTAATTTGTTTCAGTCGATAGATGTGTCTCCTATTTTCTGAATGTAAATAAACTTTATTTTTATTAAATTCAAACTTAACAATAGATATGTTTGAGTTGAATGTCTGTATAATAAACAATTACAGTCGAATCCGGTTAATGAGACCACATCGGGACGTGATCGTTTTGGTCCTAATAACCGGTTGGTCTGATTAAACGAACATGCCCTGTGTTACAAGACGGGACGTGCTATAATTTATGTAATATATTAAATGTTTATTAAACCTTTATTGTTGCGATATACACGTATAGCGAATGTACAAAAGTTTTTCGAAACGATCTACAACACAATGTATAGATACTCAGCATGCGAAGCATAATACTGTAAAAAACAAGTTC
>JAYJMA010050488.1:0-10953 GCA_036873895.1 Parotocinclus cabessadecuia | reverse complement strand
TGTGTGGGTGTGTGTGTGTGTGTGGGTGTGTGGGTGTGTGTTTTGAAGTGTGGGTGCTCTTTAGAAGGAGGCTGGTATAATATCAGGCTTATTCCTCTCCTTTTATATGATGCTTAAACTACGATATTTCTTCATCAGCTGGAAATGTCAATAGAAGGCACCTGATGTTTTTAATATGAGCTTTAATGTGAGTAAGTTTATGTGCTGTTTGCTGTGTTTATACCAGATAGCTAGAGCTTTTTGTCTGACACCTAAGGTTCTAAAATGAATGGGCCTGGTGCCACTTTTAAACTTCAGATGACTCTGTGTGTGTGTGTGTGTGTGTGTGTGTGTGTGTGAATTGTAGCAGGTGTAACATGTCCATGTCAGACTGTATAAAGGAGATTCAAATGTTGTCATGTGAAAATTGTCTGTCTGTTCTAAGGATAAAACGTGCACGTACATGACTGATCTGCTTCTGTGCACACAATACACACTGGTTGTGTTTTAAACACTTGATTAATTCATATTAAGCTGATTTACTATGGCATTTTGTTCTTAATACTGAAATACACACGCAGGTATTATTACATGTGTATAACAATTAGTGTTTTTAGTGTCTTGGCAAGAATTGATGTATTGATAAGCAAAATAAGGAAGAACAAGGAAGGATGAAATGAATGACCTTGACCTTGTACGCATGCTCTCTCAGGAAAAAAGCCTTTGACCAGCTTAAACTAAGGAAGCAAAACATAGCTTTGGCATAAAATCGAAAGCTTTTTTTTTTCAATTTTATTTCCACTCACTGAGAGAGTGGTTTTTGATCAGACTGACAGCTAGCTTGTCTTTTCATGGATTCACTTGTAAGCAAGAGAGGAAAGAGTAAAGTTGTATCTGCTTTGGACGGTCAGCATTCTTATTTGTTCTGTATTTTCTTTCGAATATTTTCCCAGACTGATATGCTGTTTAGGGTTCTGGTAATTTGCATTTCCCCTCCACCTCCCTCCAATCTGCTGTGTTTTTCCCCTTGAATTGTGTCGCCGTCTTATAGGGGTGTGTGTGTGTGTGTGTGTGTGTGTGAATGTGTGTGTTGGGGGGGGAGTTTGGCTCCAAACTACAACTACCTCGTTGCCATGCAACTTGCAGTTGGCACGGAAATATGTGGATATGTGTCATAAAGTGCGAATCTACCCCCAATATCTAAAACTAAACAAAAAATAGAAAAAAAGATAAATACGACAAAGAAGTATGTTGATTTAGTTGCGCATAAACATTTCTATTATTCGTTTCTTTTAAAAATGAACTTGTATGACAAAGGGCTGTACACCAAATAGCCAATGATGCTGCTTATTTGTACTAAGGATGGCAGAGTGGAGAAATACAGCCAGAATGAACGAAAGGGAGATGAACCCCATGCCAAATTGTGCATTTTCCTCTCGCATGTTTCGGAAGCAGACAGCAAGTGTCCATGATGGCCTTCACTCAGTTCGGTCTCAGGTCGTGGGTCGTAGTGAAGGCGGCAGGGTTTGGTTTTTGTACAGTAATCTGTTTAATGTGTCCAGGAATGTAAGAGAGATGAAATAAAAAAAAAAATCAGTTTGCTCTGCTGTCACTATTTACTGTGCTTTGTTTTGGTTATGCTTGTCAATCAGAAATATTTTTTAAGGGGAAGAGATAAATGCTCATGAAGAGGGAATAAACCAGTCACTTAATACTTCATTTCTCTTCTCCTCCCACTATCCTCTGCTTCTCACAGCGTCTCTTTGTCTTCCTCTCGGTAAGCAAAACAACGACAAAAAAAGAGAAAGAGGGTGAGAGATATCCCTGATTCAATTGTACACAGGATTACAGAATTAAAAGGCATTTTTAGCTTGTTACAGTTATATTATTAACCTTATTTACAATCTAAAGCTAATAATTACCCCACTAATAAAGACTATCATATTGAGGGTTTTTCTGGGAGTTACTTCTCATCAAGCTCCTTGGTAATTGGAGTAAAAAATATCTTGGCAAGGAGATACTCTACATATAAAAATGGACATTTGTGCCAGCTAGTTGAGAGCCAAGAGCCATGATAGAATTGTTCTTCATTGCCAGTGACTGATACACTGTGAAAATGAAATACTTCCTTTGCCAGCTTTGGCATAAAAAGTTATGTGTGCTGAAACGTTTAGTAAATTAATCCAGTCAACATTATTTCAAGCCGGAAAAGAAAGTTCACGCTGCATGCGTAGATGTTTTTAATTGTCATTATACATAGTATAATATTTTTGTATAACTATGCTTCGAATGAAAATTGATGTTTAATAGTTGTGAGATCTATTGGGTGTATTTTTGAATCTCTGTTATGCTGTACTAAAAAAGATTTGTTAAAAAAGATAAATAGATCATAATTATTATGGTAGAAACCTATAAATGAAAATATGTCTCAACTCAGCTGCTGAGACTGAAGACTGTTTTTTTAAACATAAGTAATTATGGCATTGGTAGGAGAATGTACAGTTAGTGAGTGTATAATACTCGAGGTATGCATAACGTGCATCTGCTGTAAAAGTTTGAATACACATAGCTAAAGTACATTCTTGAAATTCCTGGAAGTATAATTACAGCAAAGAAAGGGTATTATTCTTATGAATGATATGGTTAGCTGGTTAGTCCTGGGTTTGAGTCCTGACCTAGCTGGCACCTGTGTGGAGTTTACATGTTCTCCTTTGTCTGCTCCAGTTTCCTCCTATTCTCTTTTTAACAACCTAAAGTCTCCTAAAGTGAGTCAAGTTTCACTGTAAATTGTTCCTCACAAATCGCATTACAAAAATCTCCTTACAATAAACTCCTTAAAAATATCTGCAGTCATTTTAGATACAGGAGCAGAGATTACACTGCTAATAAATCTCTGCTTGTTACATTAAGCATTTATATTAAAAAATCAACGACTCGATACGAAGTTCCTCCGATTAGTCAGAAGAATTCACTGCATGTCCATGCCTTTGATCAGTTTGATAAATATTCTATTAAATGGCAATTGGTGATTGGATGCAGTCAACAGCCAAGAGCAGAAGATTTTGAAATTGTTACATTATACATCAGAACATGAACAAAAACTTATATTTTTATTTGCAAGTGCTTGGGTGGTGCAGCTCCAATTGGCCCACTAGTGCACTGTACTGAGTCTGAGGTGCCATACAGGCACGTTTGGTTATGTTTGATGGAAGGGAGTCAATGGACGGGATCCTTCCTCAATGCTACAAAAGCCATCACATTTACCCTTCATGCCCTGTATTCTTAGGGATGGATATTGGATCATTCTATATGAAAACATTGAGGTTGTTTTATGGTATTGTGATACATGTTGCATTATACAAGTGCTGGTTTGTTTGCGTTTCATTGTAAGTCATTTCTGGATAGTATTACATACACCTACCTAAGTTTTTGTCTTTAACCATTCATCAGTGTTGGATATTTCTGATTTGCTAGTTAAAAAATGCAGTAAACGAATTGATGTGAGTCAGTGTTTCAGCTTTGTTTGAGTGGTGTATTATCAAATAATATACGGTCTTATAGTGATTGCTTTTCCATTGTTGGGTTCTACCTTCTGTAGGTTCAACTTGTATGCCTATGATGTATACCTGTGCATTTGGTGTAAATGATAAAGTAAGTGCGAGTACAGTGCAGGTGTTTTTCATTAACTGCCGTCTCTATATAGTTATGATGAATTGAGTTGAGAAACGATGATCTAAAGAGACACGGTTTTAGTCCAATTAGATGATGAGGTTATATAAATGTTACAGGTTTGTAACAGTTGTAAAGTGCTTGTAATGCTTTCTGTAATCACAAGCCCCAAATAAGACAAAACAGGCCTTGCATCATTATCAAAATGCAGTCTACACACAAAGTTGGTCTAGATTTGGTTTATAATGTTTCTGTTAGAATTAAAAAAAGACTGTCAATTTGAGCATGGCTTGTCCACCCTCAAGGATACTTTTTTTGCTGAGATTCTGTGACTGTTGACATTGTTGTGTCCTGCAGCCTGCTTTCTTGTGACGTGTGTGTGTGTGTGTGTGTACGTATGTATAAAAGTACTACGAACAACACAAGGATCTTTTCTTGTCCTCTTAAGAACCCTTAAAACTGTGAACCGGGAAATTCTTTGGAATGTGCTACTGGTACAACTTGGTTGACCAGCCAAAAGTGTTCAGCATCATGATCATGTGATCATAGATAGAAGTGTCTGTTTACACCTGTCTTTTCAACATCATCCCATCTTCTCCTTGCAAAAGACTTATGAGGACAGGTGTACCTCTTTAAAATCAGCAAGGATACCACCTCTTGCTTCCAAGCCAGTATCAGAAAGTTTCCATTTTAGCGTGTGCTACCAGGTTCAACTGTTAAATGAAAGACAAAATGGGTGCATTAGTGCAAAATATATTTGCTGCTAGGTGTCCATTTCTATTGTATATTTATTTCATATTTTGTAAGAATTTCAATCCCAGTTCAGCCAATCGGATAACTATCTGTTTTGTAATTGTTTACAGATCTTGATAAAAACAGAAATAACCACCCATTCCAATTCAAAGCACCATAGAGTTAGCATTTTTTGCCCTTTTAATAATAGCATTAAAATAACCGTGTTAACGTTGATGGCAGGTATTAAGTAACAATAGCGTACATTAGCAACATGTTTAGTTGTTAATGCTGTTGTTACCCTTGTGTTGTGGAGCTTTATTGTGTTTCATTTTGTTTATGAAGTGTGTGGAAGTTTGGAGGATATGAGAAAATCAGCACTTCCTGTTTGTGTGTGGCAGGGTCTTGGCACTGCGTTACTGTATGACACATTAGGACATTTCAATCGAAGCCAAACAACATAAGCATGATGGTTCATTCCATTGTTTTCTTGTCATATGGAACAGATGAGGAATGGTTACGTCAGTTGTTTACTCTGCCGTTCTGGATAGCAAAAAATAAAAAAAGACCAGACAGCAGTGAGCTGACGTGTTAAATGCAGGTCCATGGGAAGTATTCATTTGTTAGCACAAAATAAAAAACAAATATATCTTAGAATAGTGAAATTACTAGCTTTACTACATAAAGGCTACTACTATACAAGGGCCAAGTCATCAGACACTGTGCAGAGATTATCAGAGGCTCGACTGAGAGAGCGTGCCACTAACATCATTGATTGTAGGCTATGTAAACATAATCATTCACTGTCAATCACATGCATTTCATAGCAAACTAATATCAGTTTACTTTGTTAAAACTGTTAAAAATCAGTTATACTATACAACGGCATGTTAGCTATACACTGCTGACAAAAAAATAATAAATAAAATATATCCCCTAATGTCCCCTGAGTATTAGATATGTGCTGTAGATATGAAATAATCCTCTAATTTGTGTGAGCATTATATAATATTATACAGGGTCCTGTTTTTAAGCATAGATCTATACTTGTATATACTGTTAATACAGGTTAATGGATTTCTTAAATATTTGTATTTATAGTATTATATCCAAATATTAAAAGAAGTAGCCTATAATAATTTGAATGTATTTATACATTATGGAGGGATGCACCAAAATGAATCAAAAACGTTATTATCCGCCATAAATTATTAATTCTTTTCACCTTTACATTACATATCTAATATTCGGTTGGTTCTAATAGGAATGCATCAAACATTCGGCAGGCGGAATTAAAATAATAATCAATTTGGTTGTGGAATATCCGGTGTATCCCTATTAAAACCATTAGTAATAGAACATAACCAGAAACTGTTTTTTTGCTGTCAGTAGTGCTGCTCTTACGTGATTTTGTGGTGTTTTTTATGTGCTATATAGAATTAGTGCTTGATTTGTAATATATTGAGTTTAAAACCTTTAGTCACCTTTTGGAATTTTACACAAAATGTTGTTTTGGTCCAGAATAATCTATAGCATTCCATAAAAATACAGTTCCACAAGCCTTTTAAATAATTAAAAACTATGTTCTTCTTCATTATAGCAGTTTTGTTATCATTTCATCCTCCTGCAAGTACTACACACAACTGGCTATTGTGAAAAAGCAGTAAAGACAGATACATTTAGAAAATACAGTGCATTATATTAAGTCTACGTATTTTGGATTGTGCCATTAAAATAAGTATGTTAGGTATTTTTTTTTACCTGCATTTGGCAGAATGTGTGCAATCAAAGAGTCAGTGGCTATACTGTATGTACAGCAAGTCTTACTTAAGATGATATACCAATCTGTCTTTTTACTTTTACATTACATATCTAATATTTACTTGATTTTAAAAGAGATGCACTGAAGATTCGGCAACCGAACTTAAAATAATAATAATTTTGTCTGCAGAATATCCAGTGTATCCCTATTAAACAGTGATAAGTAAACGTTCATTCTAGGGCATTATAAACAATGGTATCTGTAATCTTTATCTTGAGATCCATAGTGCTAAATTATTTGGTTAAGCTGCTAGGGGTGATTCTGTTAACAAGGCCATATAAAAAAAAATTCCCTTTACCTTCCTTACCTAGCGTCCCTAACGGAATACTGCTGTTGCATTGCTTTGAAAATTTAAATTTATAAGCAGATACCATAATGGGCTGAAAAATATGATATTTGGTATCACAGTTATCATACCATTACAAAGCAGGTTCTGATTATACCCTGTCATCCAGAAGCAAGTGTCCATTATAGATCATTTCTCATCCTGTCCAAGCTGATCTCTTTCTTTGACAGAACGTTCAGTCTGTGCCATTCCTTTACTTCCCACCTGTAATGTGCTGTCATAGTAACGACACATTTGAAGGAGTTGGGAACTTCTGCTCTCCATGAGCTGAAAGAATGCACCACTTTTTTTCCCTTCTTTTCCCACTCACACCTGCTTGCCCGCTTGGAGCTGCTTGGGAGGTGAAGGGTATCAAAAAAGTATAATTAGCCATCTGAAAATAAAGACGTGCAAGTGTCAGCCTGGCTGGTAATTAAGCTCTGTAGATGAGCGGCACACTTTGGAAAACCAGGAACTTTTAATTGAAGTGGCTGACTTGTTTAGAGACCGTTAAGTGCGACGGGGCATTGACTGCTATACCTAAGCCATGACAGCAACTAATGTTAAGGGTATGTCTGTGTGTGTTTATAATTATGCCCATGTGTGGCACTCAATTTGATCACATCAGCATAGGAAGCTTAAGTTATTTCTTTCACTTGTCTACCCAGTGAATGTTGTGAAATATATATTTGTTTGCTTTCATAGTGTTTGTAGATAGGAAATTAAATTTGTATGTTTTTTTTTTTAAGATTTGAATTTATACTGCTTACAGAAATTAGGGGATATTTGGAATGAATGAATGAATTTAAAAATGAAATATCCCCTAATAAAATATCTCCTGTTCTTTTGTGTGCAGTGTATATGGTTCACTACCTAATCCATTTATCTCGCCATCTATCTATCCACCCATCTGTCATGTATCTTTCTTATTATTATCACTGTTTAATCAGTTAATGCCAGCAGGCAGCATCTGCTTAATAACTTATTTCTTTTCTTTGATTGTGCTTTTCTCAGTGAATTGACCAACAGATCATAGTTTCCACAATGGTGGAACAGCTTCAGAGATCCCTGGTTCGATTCCTAGACTGGACCCCACTTGCATGGAGTTTCTTTGGGTACTTAGATTTTCTCTCATATTTCGAAGAGACGCACGAGGTTAAATGGCATCTCCAAAATGTCACAGTGTGAGTAAATAAAATCTGGTCAGGTCTAAAACAATGTTCTGTAATGAACAAGTTGTTCCTCTCACCATTCCCATATAGAGAATATTCTATACACTACGCTTAATGGTGTACCATTTTTATATTTATTTATTATTTTTATCTTTTGTCTAAAAACTTATGACTTGGTTATAACTGATTTCTTAATTTATCATTATATACTTTACCTTTGGTCAGTTGTGTAACATTTACTTCTCCAAGACCCAGATACCAGCTGTCTTATACTATTGACTGCATTTTCTGAATTGTGAAAAATGTGTGCCGCTTGACGCTTAGCATTCTGGATGTGACACTTAATAAACCGAGTCACAGGGGAGTCATTATCCTTTGGTAATAGTTGCTTTCTATAAAGAAACAGCTTCAGTTATTTTGTGTATGTAGGACACAGACCACCACCTACCTGCCTGGTTATGCAGAAGTGACCTGCTGTTGATTCTTGACTTTTCTGTAGAGGAGGATTTGTTTTTGCAGACTTATATATATACACACATATTTGTGTGTGTGTGTGTGTGTGTGTGTGCGCCCTATGATAGATTGGTGCCCTGTCTAGGGTTGTTCCTGCCCTTGCGCCCAGAGTTGCCAGGTGGCCACCGGCTACCCCGCGACCCCGTGTGGATTAAGAGTAAGATAATGAATGAATGAATGATCATAAGGAAATCTTATTTCTGCCTTAAGATTTCAACATGTATTTCTGTTACTTTTCTCCAAGCAAATTTTAAAAATGCAGTAAACAAGAAAAGTGGTGGAAGAAATAGCCAACGAGAAAAAGATCGTATGGAAAAAAAATATTATAAAATATACATAAAAAAAAACATCTACAAATAGAACGTTTCCAAGAAAACCACTTGTTCTTTGAACTGTTCTTAAGAAAAGAGCTGAGAAAATGAAGATCGTTCCTAAGAAGTTATCTGAACAACCATTTTTTGTAACTTTTTTTTTTTTTTTTTTTTTTAAAGAATGAAGTCAAGAAAACACGTATAGATTCTTTCCTTTCAGAAGACACTCCAGCTTCTAGCTGGAAACGTTTCCTTGGTTTCTGTTCTTGTTCCCTCTCTGACTCCATCATAACCACGTCCTCATTATTTTAACAGTGCGAGTGCAATATCGTTATCAACATGGGTTCTCTGTCCAAACTGGCACGCCAATGCCAATTTGGGCTCTCTGTCTGTGTTTGATACTTAAAATGACAGTGAATCATTAAAGAGCGACAGACAATCACAATAAGGCTTTATAAGATCAGTCTTTATAACATTCCCCTTAACTCTCTGCGGTTCAGGAAATCACCTGTGCCTGGCGACCACTTTGGCTAACTGAAGCTGTGCTTGCACGCACAAATGCCAGCGGTTACTTGTAAGGCCAGGAGCAGCCCAGTGGCATCAGTGGAACAGGTTGCCTACGAGCTGGACTTTCCATATGAAAAGGCTCAGAGGATGCATCCCTAACATAACGTATCATAAAAAGGATCTGCCAGCGCCTCATGAAAGCTGCTCCGCTATTCACTGAAGTCCGGGTACGTATGTATGAGCTTCCCCAGGCAACCAAGCATACAAAAGCACACCACCGAGCCTGCCACCCTACTGGCACCCTACAGTACAGAGTTTAGTGCCTACTGCTGCCACTTTATTCCTCAGTTCAGAGCACATGGTGTAGAACAGATGGAACAAGTGACTCCCAAACGATTTGGAACACCTGCCCCGGAGGCACAAATGGTGGGCTGCTTAAAACCTTTGCACGGTTGATGACCCCGTTCAGGCTGGCTTCTAATCCCTGCGAGCACCTGATCAACGTTGCGGAAAACAAAAACCGCCCGACCCGAAACAACATCCGCCCTTAACGACTGGGATCTCAAAAATGATAATCAGTTATAATAGGGGGAAAAACTGTCTGGTCACCTTAACAGCCAATCAATGCTGAGGATCCACGAGCAGAGGTGAAAGTTTAAGACATGCATCATCTGTGTGTGTCGGTGTGTGTGTACTACTTACTTGTACCAAGATGTAAGTGGTGTTTGTTAGCGTATCTGCCTGTCCTATTGTAAGTAGTACTCCTTTGTATGTCTGCTCACGACCTGCATATTCTCTCCAAACTAGAAATATACTGCTCACAAAAATTAGGGGGTATTTCAAAATATCATGTGAATGGTTCAGATTCACTCATCGAGCCTCTGGTTCATCTGGCTGATCTTCTGCGCTGCCCCTAACGCTGTCTATAAAGGCATAACTGATGCACTTATCAGGACCAAGTGTTTGGGCACTGACCAACACAGGGTCGTCACTGTACATTACTACACTGTCTATAATTACTGAGAACGTCTATAAATCCTAACTCTATTACTGCACCGAAAGCCGCCTCGTTAGAGTCAAACCAGTCGGACGCCGTTCTCCACGCCCGACACAATAAATCGAAAGTGCTCTGTCTCAGCCTCAACCAGTCAAATATTTTCTTTACTCTTGAGCTGGGAGCAGCTGAAAGATGACCGCGTGTCGTTGAAAGATTTAATCTCACAAATGGAGCTTTTACGCATAAAATATTTAGCGCGGCGCTCACGGCGTCACACACCAGCAACCTTAACGCTGCTTCCTTTAACACTTCGGTGACGCCGGTTCGAGATGGAGGAAGGGAGAGAAGAGGAAGAAGTGAGACTGTGCTGTGAGTCTGTGCTCCATTCTGTACTGATCATTAGTCCATTCTGAAGGCTGCATCCTTCACGGTGAGAGCTCTGGAGTGGCTCGTGTGCGCCGATCAAAACACGGCCAATTCGGAACTGGGGTGGAGAGAGACAGAGAGAGAGAGACAAACAGAGAGAGACAGGGAGACAGAGGGAGACAGAGGGAGACACAGAGATACAGAAAGACAGGAGAGAGCGACGGAGACAGAGAAAGAAAGAGATGAAGAGAGAGACACAGAGAGAGACAGAGGGAAAGTGGGAGACATGAAGATACAGAAAGACAGGACAGGGAGAAACAGAAAGAGAGACAGGGAGACACAGAAAGACAGAAAGACAGGAGAGAGCGATAGAGAGAGAGAGAAACAGAAAGACAAGAAAGAGAGAGCGAGACAGAGAGACGGGGAGAGACAGGCAGAGACAGAGAAAGAAAGAGATGAATAGAGAGACACAGAGAGACATAAAGACCGGAGAGAGAGAGACAGCGATGGAGACAAAGAGAGAGACAGAGAGAGAGCTAGAGAGAGAGAGTGAGAGAGTG
>JAYJMA010050467.1:0-10955 GCA_036873895.1 Parotocinclus cabessadecuia | reverse complement strand
GCACCAAACCTTTTAATTATGTAAACTATATAAATGGGTTATTACACGTTCTCTATAATATGCACCTATTTGATCATTAATCAAAACAACTTAATATTGGCAATTTACTGCATTGTAGGACATTGTATGGAAAAGTATATTTTAGATTTAAATGTGTCGGATAAGTCTGTTTTAAATGCATTTATTATGAAAAATTCATCGAGTTAACCTTGTAGATCTATGTATTATCTCATGTTGCTGTTCACCAATTCTGTGCGCCCTACCAGTAGAGCTGGCTAAAATGCATTAAATAGGTAATTAATTTTCTACAGGCTGAATAAATTAGACCCAGTCGTTTTGTCCTGTCCAAACATCAGTAGATGCTCCCAGATCTGGAAATATAATGGGCCAAACCAAATGGTAAAGGTCTTTTATTCACTGCCACATCATACTTATTTGCACTCAAAGGTAATGTGCATTATGTATATGTATTCTATTATGTATACATAACATAGCATTTATTATGTGAGGCTTTTTAACATCTAAAGTTCTGATGCATTTATAATTGTATCTTCAATGATCAGAAA
Organism: Parotocinclus cabessadecuia; assembly: GCA_036873895.1. Classification (NCBI taxonomy): domain Eukaryota; kingdom Metazoa; phylum Chordata; class Actinopteri; order Siluriformes; family Loricariidae; genus Parotocinclus; species Parotocinclus cabessadecuia. Next base: position 10,389 of record JAYJMA010050467.1, on the reverse strand, counting down.
ATGGAGAAACAACAACGAACTGGCAGCATTAGGTCATTTTTTTGCAGATCCCTTGTATGCCATTGACCAATATGGGTAATATACATTATGTTGTTGTGAAATGGCTTGACTTCACTGCTAGATTTAATTTGATTATCTTTTTTCACCTTCGACCACATGGTAAGGCTATCAATAGTGGTGAAATCACAGTAGCTGTAGCAGTTAAATCTGGCTAGAAATTTAAGCCAAGCTACAATCTTCATATTTTAAAATTTAAAATTGTGAATTTATTATTCATTTCTAGCTTTATTTACACAGTTGCCTTGAAAAGCAACTACAAAAACAACATGGCAGAAACCAAAAAAAAGGCAACAGGCAAAATGCAATTTCAAAAGAGTAGTCTTTGACCCATTTCAACCAGCATTTCTCCTTATCAATGATGTTCACATCTTCATCCTGGCCTGATGAGGTACCTCTTCTATGCTGCGCCATCAGTTTTTCCAGCGGCTGTTTGGTTTCCCCGATGTACAATTCCTGGCAATTCTTGCACACTTAACATCATACACTATAATTACTCTGTTTGTACCAGGGACACATTCCTTAGGGTAAATCTGGCATAGTGTGTTCTGAGGTTTGAAAGAAACAGAAAGACAATGTTTGAGAAATATGCATCTCTATTATTGCCACCACATATAGAATTAGTAAACTAGTGGTTCACATTCTTTTTCACATCATCCCTGGTCAATTGAATGTATTTGTCGGCCAAGTTAATGTGGTCAGTAAAAGGTGGTTTTTCCTGAGATTTCATTTCAACCTGTCATGAATGGGGGAGTCAGGAGAGAGAAATGCAGACATAAGTGTAAGTGCATGAGGTTTATTAACAGTGAACAGACAATAAATTAAAAGCAGGATGATCTAACAGGCTAACAATACACAATGGTAAAGTAAACATCTACTCTAAACAGATAGGGGAATCAAAGCTCATACAACAAAATTCTAACAGGCTAACAGTAATCAGAGAAGCTAATGGCTACAGCTTACAGGAAGTGACGAAGTGCTAACACAGACAATGAACAAACACGTAGAACTAAGACAAATAACATAGAACAGGGTAGACAGGAAAGAAAGCGTCAAGGGAGCGTCAAGGGCGAACAGTTATGTTAGTTTTAGGGTTCAGTGTGACAAACTGGAAGGATTTATCATGAGGTATAATGATTTTCTGTAAGCACGGCATATGTTTAATGAAAATATTAGTCATTTAACTTTAGTGCAAACTGAACAAGCAAACTTTGCTTACAAAAGTCTTGTCTAATTGACTACATTTCAAACAGAAAAGTCTCACTGAACTACACCATTAAAGTAAAGTGAGCAAGTAAGACAAAAAGACACATTGTATGAATGCCCTTTTCCTCTTGGTAAAATAGTTTAATTCTATCTAGGTTGCACTCTCCCACGCATCAAGTCTCTTTTTCCCTCTAATTTTACTCCTTTGTTTCATGAGGTAAATCAATCACAATTTTCCCTTTCCCATTCAGCTAGACAACAAGAGGGGCCAAAATACTCTGGCAAGAATTGTACTTTTTTTTCCCTTTGAAAACATTGTCCATGTGGTCAGTAGAGCATCTCCTTAAAAGTGTCATGGTAGGTTGGGTGGGGGTTTACATTCAGTTCTTGCATAAATCTCTCCTGTGAATGCTTTGTGTGCACACTGCTTGCTCTCTTTGTTGTAAACACCCCATCGTATGGAAAAAAAAGCCTCTCTGTCATGTCACTGCTCTCTGTCTTTCTTTCTGTCTCTCTGACCCCCAGTTTTAGGTATGGTAAATTGGATGACTTTGAAAATGACATGTAAATGGCACTGTTAATCACAGACAGCAAAAGCTTATATTGGGTGATGTGGGCATGGCATTAAAGCCAATTTATGAAAAATAATAACAGTCGTGCGTGGTAATGTATTTAAGAACATATACGGAATGTGTATTCATTGAAAAAAGTAATTGCAATTTCTGTATTGCATATATAATTAAGTATACTTTTAACCAGATAGATATTTCGTAGCTATAGACATGTGACCTTGTTAATAAATGTAAGTTAAATGTAAGACCATTTCATAGACTAAGGATAAAGTGATGGCTGCATTCTGCCTGGTGGACATGATGTTCTCAGCAGCTGCCAGCATGTATATCTTGTCTGGTTATTTTTTATTTTAGTCCATTATTTAAATTATGACATGTCTATTGTTACATGAGTCTCAGCAATTTGCTTGAAAATATGCTTGCTTTTCATGCTACCTCATTTGGTACCTAATTTCTCTAATTTTCCATTCCTTAGGTGCCTTTGCACTTACGTGCAACATGTGATATCTTACAAAAAGGTTTTAGGTAAACAAGATGCTTGGTGGGCTTGTGTGTTCTACAAATGTACAATATACACTGAATGTCCACGCCCATAGTGCATAGGGCTTTTCTAGGTAAACTGAACTTCTTCATGATATAGATTCCACTAGCTTCTGAAATTGTTCAGCAAGAATATTGACCCATGCTGACAAGATAGCTTCCCGCAGTTGGAGCAAATTAGACAGAGGAACTGTCATGCTTTGAAGGCCAATTATGCTAGGAAAACCAATCCATGACTATACAACCCTAGTGGCACAGTGCATCGTCCTCATGATACTGTCCTTTCATAGGGTAAATAAGGCCAAATATTTTGATAAGCCCTACAGTGCATGGCCCATCCACAAATATCAGAGGACTACAGGCCTACAAAGAAAACATTCCACACACCATTACCTCTCCTTCGCAAGCCGGAACTGTTTACACCACACAAGAAGAGTTAATTGATTCATGTTGCTTGTGCAACGTACTGACCCTCCCATCAGCATAGTGCAAAAGAAATCTTCAGGATCAGCAATCAGCCAGAATTTATCTTTAAAGGTGAATGTTTTCTACTACTCAGTGATCCACTGGAGTCTTGCTATTTTTGTTTCCCTAAGACATGAATGGCACTTAAACCGGATATCTGCTGTCATAGCCCCTGCAGTTGGCACAAATTCAGAAACTGAAGCTGGCACCAGGACAGAAACTGGCATTGATGTACAGGCCAAAACTGATACTGGAGTGAGGGCTGCATCTGGGCCTGGAGCTGATACTGTGACTGGAGCTGAGACTGGCTGTAGACTGCAGCTGGAAAAGAGGCTGGTGACTGGACTGGAACTTGAGCAATGACCAGAGCCAGGAGGCAGGGTACTAACAGAAACAAACACACAAATCTGGGTTGGAGCCAGACGAGGAAATCAAAAGTTTTATTAAACAAAACTGCACACGTGATTTGTCTAGGGAAATTTTGTCTTTGCCAGCAGATTTCGCGACATGGGTTTTGGGTCTGTTGCTTTTGAAATTTATAAAGACGCTTTGAGGCAATGTAATTGTAAAAAGCGTTGTATATAAGCTTGAACTGAAAAAAGAAAGAAAAAATGAGTAAGAAAACCATACAAAGAGAAAACCTGATAAATGCAAGTCTGGGGGAAGTAGGATACCAAAACAAACAAACATCAGGAAAGAGAGGAGTGTGCACAAACAGAAACAGACAAACCAAATAATGTAACAAATGCTATGAACAGGAAACTAGCTACATAGCAACGAAGGTGAATAGGAAAAGAGACAAATGAGAGCGAATGCAAAGGGGGCATGCAGCGTTAGATAACCCAAGTACTTTACAATGAAAGAGTGAAAGAAGTGGTGTTTAAATGTTGGAACAAACAAAGAAAAAAACTGCAGGTGTGTATTATTAGTCAAATCAGGACATACAACACTGATGGGGTGCGTGATGTGGGCATGATTTGATGGAAGTGCTGGAGGCCGGGTAATGCAGTGTATATGTGATGCTGTGGTCATGATACTTACATTTGTACACACAAAAGGAGATAGAGAGCTGTAATACTACAGTAGCTGGATGTGAACAAGGACTATGGCAACATGGTGATGTTGTCAGAGTGTAAGGGCACAATGCCAGCAATAGGAAAGTATGCCAAGCTTGCCAACAGAACATGAATTACAACTGTGCCTATGTCTGCCTTCAAATTAACGCTGGTGGAAAATAGGACTGTTTTATACTAGTAAAGCCTATATTACAGTGGTTCCCAAAGTTTGGGGCACCCCCACTCGACCCGACTACTGCTAGAACTGTGTGATGTCAAAACAATGTAACTAATGTAAAAATAAATTCACATGAATAGTTAGCCCCTCTTCCTGCAAAAATGCACTTATACATTAGTAAAACCAGTCAAAACAAACCAATGATATTATCTGTGGATCTTACATTCATTCATGGAATTCACAGTATACAATTTAGGTCACCATCGTAAAACACGATCTGTTTTCTCTGCCTTAGCTGTCCCGTTTCAAGCGAGTAAAATGCAAGAAAGCAGAACATTTTAATGCTAAGTTTGTTTTCATCACCATGATTGCAGACATGAACTTGTTTTATTATATTTCCAATTGCTGGGTTCGCTTAGTTTAGTAGTTGTGATTCTGTTACTCTAACAACACTGCAAAACAAAATGTTAGTTTCTTTCCTCTTACAAACTGAATTATATGATGAATTTGCATCTGTTGTTAGATTTGTTTTCTGTAATGCATATTTTAAGAGCAATTAAGCAATTACATTTTACATTAAGCATATATTGCTTATTTCTAAATAAGACACTACACTTAAAATGTGTTAAATCATAATTTTACAAAGTGTATTCATATTGCACTGTACGTTTCAACACCGGTCACCCAGGGTCATGTTTGTGCACAGTTTGACACAGGTAATTTCTTACTATGAGGTACTGTTATCATAAGTGCACTAAGAAATGTATGCTGGGATTTTAAAGTTATACAATTTATATTAGTGACGCAGGTATAGAATTCGAAGCATGCTCTTTGCGTTCTCTATTTGCTTTCTTTTCCCCATGCTATGAGAAGCCTACCCAAGATATATAAGGGTATAAGTTTTATCCTGGTCACCCTCATTAGAACCAAAATTATTCTTAGAGCATTTTTAAAGTAGGCGTGTGAATGGTTTTGCTATTTAAATGTCAGCTGATTGCAGACAGAAAAGAATGTGAGCTATTTAGGTCGTTCTTGATATTACAATAGTTGATAGGGTATGAACATAACACTTAAATACACAAACGACAGACAGTAGTGAGGTTACCTGTTGCCTGTGACTCTCCAAGCATCGTATTCAGCCTAATCATCAAATTGCAGGGTGTGTCAAGACCAGGGGACGTTCAGATACTCCAGCACTTTCAGCCTTTTATCTAGTGCCTTGAACCAATTAAATAAAAGTTGTTTTGCGTCACATTTGCATTAAAGAACAACTTCATTTGTCTTGTCGTTCAGGTTTCTGATGTTTAATAACAAAAGCATATCCAGCGCATATACAGTGTAGGCCATTTATTTGTAGATACCATTTTCTGTTTGCAGCTGCCATTTTGTGCTGTTCTCTTTGTTGTGGTTTTCCCGCCTTCTAGGTGTACACATAATATAATTCACCTCTACTGATCAGTAGCGCAGAGCTAGGATGGATGCCTAATGGCCCGTGTGTCTCGGGAATGAATTCCCTTTCACAGCGGCACGCACCCTGTCTTTCCCTCAGACGAGCCCTTTTTTGTTTACTGTATAAATTATAGTTAATAATATTATCTATAATCTTCTTCTTCCCTGGGGCTTTCATAAAGCCTGGTTTCAAACCTAGCACTCACAGTGGGCAAAGCCAGATTACCTAGTGTGAGTAAGGCAGTTTGTGTGAGTGTGAGTACACTTATCTATTTGCATTTTTCATACCACCCTAACATTTTCTAGTCTGGGGTTGTAAATCATTGCACACATACATTCACAAACTGTTTTTCACCAGTTTTGAATGTTAAGTCAATCAAGTCAGTTATGGTGAGCCAGGTTTACGTTCATGCTGCGTATTCCGTATCAGCCATGACTGGCAGTGTCAAACAGAGGGGAGACAGGTTGGGAGAAGTCATTTCCTGGTGCTGTAACGGCAATTACGTGTTAAGCTTTGCAATGGGCTGGCATCAATGGGCTGGCATTCTAACCAGATTGCACATCTGCAAGTGCTCAGTGATTTCTGGGATGAGCCACAGACATCCCCAGTATCCTGACTAGGATAAGTGCATTAAAACATGATTTAAATGATTATTATTATTTTATTTTTATTGTTGTTATTATTATAATCAGTGCTTATAGTCCACAGTCCTGGCTTCTCTGAATTCAGAATTTGAGATGAAACAGTGCTGTGTGAAACTGGTGGTCTTTCTGGGTGTCGGTTGTTAACATCAATTTCATCATCAGTTACCTGTGACGAACAACAAAGACAATTCTGGTATTCTTTGATCCACTTGACCACCTTCCATTGGAAAAACCTGTATATTGGCTTTCCAAATATCAGTGTTCCCGAGATAGCATAAAAGATAGGTCCCCTCACCCATTACTTGCTGGCGTATTCAGATGTAATTTCCCCTTCTGTTTCTGAATTAAAAGCGTGTCCCGTGACTTTTGACTCACCATGTAGAGCATTTTAAGAATTAACAGGTTCATGATGATGATAATATCAGTATGATGTTACTGTTTTCTCATAAAAATAAAATAAATTCATGAATAGCTATTAATATATAATTATTAGATGAATTATGAAGCTTTGGATGTAACTTGATCTAGAGCATGGTTTGAATGGCAATTACTCCAATAACGGGAGCCATATTTTCATAATTAATAAAAAAGATTCCTGCCTAGATTAAACTTTACCTACTTTGTATTCTATCCACATAATATGGGGGAGCAGAGTACATACAATTTATCCTATGGTCTGTTATCTGCAGACTGTACGGGCCTTTGCCTCTGTTCTAGAGACAGTTTCGCATCACTGTCATGTACCGTGTGTCAATTTTCTGCAGTTTGCAAAAAAGTTTGCTTGTCCAGAGTAGAGACTGAATTCTCATGAATCACGTAGCTTCAGAGACACACACACGTGTGTGTGTAAGTGGTCAGTAATATGAAGGGTAGATGGATTAGAGGCATTATGTACAGGAGCAGTCATCTTAGATAGATAGAGTTTGCATTTATGTACATGTATTTCTAGATGAATACTGTCCATTACCATACAGGTATATAAATGGAAATAAAGATATGTACTTTGCGTATTACAATCTATCATCAAACCGCCACTTTTTGGTGGAAATTGAAAACAAATAATTTGACGAGAAATTCTAAATTTTAAAAGAACTGTAGTTTGTTCTATTGCAGTACAAAGTATTTTACGACTAATGCACAGTTGGAGGCTAGAGCATTCGTGTTTCTTAGACATTAATTAGTCTACATCGAAATCATTTAAAACTCTAATTATGCAATCCAGAATAACATGAGGTGTTTTAGATTTGTCAGTTCCTAGGCCCTTAAATACTCAAACCAAAAAGAGAAACACCAACGCTCCAAAGCTTTATTCCTTCCTGTTCATACATTTCAATTAGAAATAGAATCCTTCAGAAAGAACCACTCTAGTGTCTAATTGATCATTTTAGTGTCTAATTGATCATTTTAAGCGCCAAATCATTTTCAAAATATCATGCTGATAATGTTCCAATCTCCTGCTTCCTTTCCACCTGTTAAACATTAATTGCTCCTAATAGATAGAATACAGAAAGAAAAGGGAAATTGATTTCTAAAAGTTTTCATGAGCGGGCAATAAGCACACTCATTTATCATTGTGACTAAATTGTGAACTGGGTGTCTTGTTTTATGAATGCTGCATCTGGAAAGATAGCATAATAAAATTCCCCTATGATTCCACCACACCATACATCAGTGCTCCTAGAAGCTCAGTAAATGTGAATATTTCAGTTACATATTGCAGAAGTAGATATAGAAACTTCTATAAATTACCAAAATGGAAAATGGCTAACACTATTGTGTAGCATATACAGTTTAATAAAGAAGCTTTCCCCCGTCTGGTTTTTTTGCTCTCGTTTTTCTTGTCGTCTCTTTTTTTTAATGTTTTTTTGATATGTTGTCTTTGCCTGCATGCAGTATTAAAGCAAAACTGACAATACTGACATACATTTGCTTTCAGATATGTAGTCCATGTGTATGGCTGTATATATAATCAGTAATTACTAATCAAATAACAAGATAAATAAGGTGAAAACATTTATGTCACTTTTATATGTATCTTATGTCCTTTTTTTACATTTTGGTCATATATCATATATGATGTTATACGTTATATGATATCATGATATGTATGTTAGATGATGTTATATATAAGCTCCATGTTATTTTTCCTATTTTGGTGCTGCCCTGCTGCTGGTCTAGCATGATCTAGCTGGCAAAAGCTGGTCGATCAATATACAAAACATAACATTATGCTAGTCTTGATGTTTACTTTTTCATTTTGTATTTGTTCTTGTATTCTATCAGGATATTTTGGCTGTATTACAGCTATTGGCGTAATTACATCTACATTGTCTACAGTGTAACATTGTTGGCTAAAAATATTAATTCTACTTCAAAAAACAATATTTTTTACTAATCACTCATCTATTTATGTTAATTTTGTTAGACAGTATGCTATGGTGTTTCTGATTGTCTGCTGTTTTATCTTTAGGATTTTGCATTTTATGTTTGTTCTGTTCTATTTTGTCCCTTGCTCAAGTTGCCACAAGTGTACATAAAACATGTTATTAATGATTTGCCTGGGTAAATTATTATTATGAAATAACTAACAATTAGTTAATGTGCTGCCAGTTGAATTTGAGCTTTGTTAATTAACTACGCCAAAAAAATAAGAAAGAAAACTTGTTTGTTGTTTCATAGCAATTGATTTGATTGTTGCTTAGTAAAGCTTTGGGGTTACACATTGTGCACCCATCCTGTTTGTCTGTGTGTGGGCGTGGTTAGCCTTGAATACTGCCAGCATGTTCTGAAATATCTGGTATATGCCCTTATCGACTAATGTTGCTTTTTCTTGTTATGCCTAACAACCCCAAATCGGAAGAAGTTAAGACAGTATGAAAATTAATGAAAAATAAGTACATTATTAAAACTAAATGCAGCATTTCTTACATTTATTGTGGCTTGTATATCATTGCAGTGAAAAGACTGAGTGGGTAATGTATGATTGCTTGTGGTGATGATAGCTTTATCTGAATGTAAGTATGTTTGGTTCTTACTGTGTTCACTGTCAGCAGGTGTCTCCTCATATGTAAAGCATACATCTTGGATAATTACAACAGAGCCGAAGTTCCTGAATCTACATTCAAACGTTCTTGAGAAGCATTAGGAAAACGGGAACCCAGACAAACATCAGAATAATAGGCTTCATTACATAAAGTCCAGAGCAATGAGCTAAAACTATGCCCCTCTTATGAATGCCCAGTGGTGATCTGTAACTCTCGAGCCAGAGGCAGGAGGACAGCTACATGCTCTCTAATGAATTTGTTGTTGTTCTCCTCTGGAGCTTAAATAGGTCTCTCCCCACAGGGTGATAATCACCATCCATTATTCACACTTCAGACGCTCATTAAAAGTCAATCTAGAAAACCACAGAAGATCATGGCAACAGGAGCCCTTGATGCAGTCCTTAATATTGCCTCATCATCCCCTCAATCGATATTTCTTTTGTGCTGGGTTCATATCTGCGGATGCACTTTTCGAAGGGTGAAGAGCTGGCTGATCCTGTGTGTCTTATAGCAGATAATTTATTAATTCCACATACTGTCAGGGCTGGAATTCATCCGTTTTTAATATTTCATGTTCCACACTTGCACATGACTGCACTGGTGCTGCATCTATTTCTGCATCTATTTCTCACAAAGGTATGACAGGTAGAATTAAAAAACTTATAACGGTTAATAATAATAAACGGATTTCTCAGTATGCTGTGTTGCCCAAGTAATATATAGTCTTTTAGAAATTTACAAAAGAACATTACTATTCACTCTAAGAACTAAGTATCCTAAAGTGATTCTGTGTATCAGACAAAATATTTACCGATATATACCTCTGTTATGCTATTCTACTCTCATTCTACTCATTATCATTCACTGTAAAAATAACCAGCAATAAAAATTATTTCAATTATTACGATGCCCCATATTTACATTGCTCACACAAATTAAGAGATATTTCATTCATTCATTCGTTTTTTTCGGGCAGGAACAACTCTAGAAGGGGCACTAATCCATCGTAGGGCACACACACAGTCATGCACACAGTCACACACTAAGGGCCACTTTAAAGACACCAATTAACCCAACACATACAGGAAGGACATGCAGACTCCGCACAGAAATGACCCAGACTGCTCCACCATGGTACTGAACCCAAGACCTTCTTGCTGTGAGGTAGTGGTGCTACC
>JAYJMA010050456.1:0-10955 GCA_036873895.1 Parotocinclus cabessadecuia | reverse complement strand
ACGTCCTCGGCTGTTTACGCCCAGTTTCTCCAGTGGACATGTTAATAGAGATGGTTTGTGCACCAAGTTCGAGCCTCAAGGTTGCCAACCTCTATTTTAAAATGATCTATTTATCATTATAGCTTATATTAGCTTTTATTAAGTAGTTTAAATTCATTATTAGATAAAAAAAAAAAATCTTTTTTTTTCTTTGCTCTATGCATTCATCTTCATACTCATCTTATAATTCAGGACCAAACAGGGTCCTGTTGAACCCAAAATGTGTTTTTGAAAATCAGCAGAAACACAGTTCCCTCTGGATTATAATGTTTGACCAGTTTTAAAGGGGGGGAAATAAACATATGAGGCTCATAATTATTTCCAGATGGTTCTGTACAAATTCAAATCTAATCACTCCACTTAGCACCAAAGTAGCTGCACGGTAGGAGGTCTGATTTTATCTTGGTTATCCAAAAGTAGATGCACCTATTTAATGCTCCAGAAGTCACGGGGTCTGGCTATGTCATTATGAAACTCAGTAGTTTGTTTTGGAGAGATTCTATAAAAAAAAAATCTTTCACTTCTGGAAAAGTGCAGGAAACGGACGAAAATAAAAGAAGACAGTTAAGGCTAAAACAGAGTGGTGTGTTGGTGTACATAACCACTTTTAATGTACAGGCTGAGTCAAAAGTCACAAGACATGTCTCGCAACGCGTTTTCGAAAATGTTGCCAGAACCATTGTTGAGGTTTCTTCGTCGGTAGCAGTCTTCGGCCAAACACTGCATTGCTTGGTGCCCACAGTCCCGGTTTCTCTGAATTTGGATGGTTGTTAAAAGTCTGCAGCTATGTTATGACAGCTGCGTTCACTGGACATCAGAATCATCAATTCCATTTTCAGTTACCTGTGATGAACAACTCAAGTTTTGAACTTTCTGTGTTGATAACTTTTGAACCACAAGTGACATTCCCTTGTTGTTCCTGAAATAAAAGGCTGTCCTGTGAACTTTTGACTCTGTGCTAAAAGCATCTTAGGTGAATCCTCAGTATTTACCTCAAATACACTGCAAAATTTTCAATTTGAAATACTGAGTTTCATGACTTTGTTTGTGACATAATGCAGCTAGAGATGAGAACAACACAGGGTGTCTCAGGGGAACCATTCCAAGCTGACTTGCATTCCACGTGTGATATGGCAATCAGATTTCAGTCTGTGTAACCAGAGACATGTGTAAAAGCATTTATATGAAATATCAGTTCAACTACAAAAGTCATGATGTCAAACATGTTAGTGATTATGCACTCCTAATTTCATCACTTGGCTCATTCCAGGTAGAGCGGCCATCTTTGCTCATTGAAAATGTCAAGAAACAGAAGCAGCAGATTCACTCAGACCCAGAGAAGATGGCGCAAATCTCACACACAACAGACACCGATATGAAGGATTTGTCACAGCAAGGTATATACAGACACTGTTAAATGTTTAACTCCAATACACCTGGTTCAGCATGTCTTAAAGAGTTAAGAGTTGGCATGAAAATTGGGAGACTGCCTGGCTGTTTCAAAGTAAACACACTTTATTCGGTCCCCACCCAGGGTTGAAGAATCAGGAGGCAGAGCCGACTCTTTCCTGTGAACTGTGTGGCAAAGTTGACTTTGCTTACAACTTCAAGAGATCAAAGCGGTTCTGTTCTACAGTATGTGCCAAAAGGTATTTAATCTGTAACTCTATTTGAATAACCGATGAGTTGAGATACAGCATTATATGGTCGTATCTATTTATTAATGCTAATAAGTTAAACTTATATAGCGCCTTTCACAAACCCAAGTTCACTTTACAAGAGGATCATACACAACAATTACATAAAAAAATCCTATTTTTAAAAATAGGAAAAGTATAGCTAGAACAGGTGTGTTTTAAGAAAGGTCTTAAATTCAGGCAGAGCACAGAGCAAATGTTAAAGAGTTCCAGATTAAAGGGGCAGCAGCACTGAATGAGCGACGTTCTACTATTAGAACTGGCAATAGTCTGGTATCAGGCGTTTTGAGGCTGGGGGATGGATTATACATTTGTAAAATATCTGAGATGTAAACAGGATCTTGTAACGAAAAAAAAAAATATAATGATAGCTAATAGTTGTTGAACATAGTCAGCGTGTTTAAATGCATTTAATAAACCATCTTAAACGATCATAATCTCTTTTCTGCAGTTATCCGATTATTCAAGTGGTCATGTTTGCCGCATACTCTGATATAGAAATCAGATTAAGTACCTCGGCAAAGAGAGCTGGATTTTACCCTAGTAATGGAAGTACTCAACTAATCCCACCTCTGTCACAGTTGGGTCCCTGTGGCCCTTAAATCACAATTGTTTAGATTGTAAGACAGTATTAATTGTAAGTCGCTCTGGATTGCCTAAATTGCCTAAATGTAAATGTACTCATGGCATGTATGCTAGTTACCTGATTTCCATCTAATTTGACAGTTCAGGAGGAGACTTTTCTCGTGTCATTTAACTACAGACTACAAATGAAACGACAGTCGAACACTCTGCAGATATAAATGCAATATTTACTCAAGAAAATGAAGAATTGAATTATTTAAAATGTGAAAATTGAAGTTTACTTAGTCTTTCTATGAGATTATTGGCTCTATAAATAGAAATCTGATTGGTTGCCTGGGTCATTAAACCCAGGAGTTTTCCCATTTATCAGCTTACCAACAGTACTAACAGTTTGGTGTCCCCGCTTTAAAATGTGTTTTTTTTAATGTATTTATTGATATCTAATTTAAACACTTAATTGATCCATGACTACTATAGATACTATACTACTGTATTAACAAGAGAGCTGAAGGTTCAAGTCCCAGGTGCTACTGTTGGGAACTTTTCTGTAAGCATATGCTATATGTTGCACCTGTGCAAGTTTTAATGAGATTTTTTCCTTTTCAATAATTTAAGGTACAATGTGGGGTGCACAAAGAGAATGGGTCTCTTTCCAAGACGGTCATCATCGGAGAACCCCAAGAAACAGAGAGCCTCCACTATTACTCAACACAGCATGAGTTTAGAGGCCAGAAAACAAGTAATATTAAAAAAAAATAAAAATAAAAAATATTTATATATATGCGTCCTATTCCTCAGTATTCTACAGTCCCATTCATTTGTTTTCATAATTGATTTGATTCTCTTTCTTTTGCAGCACAATTTGGACTCTCAGGCAGGTACAGTGGGTTTAGTGTCATCACAACGCCTCTCTCACCTGAGTCATGGAGAATCAAGCCAGTGTTCAGACATGTCCAGTTATGAAGAGCCACCCTCACCCCTATCTGTGGCCAGCTCTGGAGCTCAGAGACTGCGTAAGGAGAAAGGAGTGGAACAGGAGCTGCCCCTCCTTACACAGCACTTCATGCCCAGCGACCCTGCAAAATGGAACGTGAAGGATGTATATGAATTCATCTGCTCACTGCCAGGTAAACTGTACTACTGCTAATAGCTGGGGCAACCTGAAGGACAACAAAGACGTTTTAAACAGGCAGTCGACCGAGTATATTCTCGCGACATTTGAATAAATGAGCTTTTATTCAAGTCACTTTCAGAGTTTGATCTTTGCTTCTAAAAAATATAATACAGAATAAGAAATGGATTTCTTGTAATAAAATGGGTCATAAAAATATCAAAGATGATACGTTTTATTTTTTTAATCTATATTTATTTATCGATTTGTTTAATATCAAGCGTGTTTTTATGCTTTAAGACATGATGTGCAGCTAAACTGCTCGCAATCCGCATGTGGAACTGTGTACAGGTTCCACAAACAGTGTCACAAATATCTTGAGATTTGTTTTGCCTGCAGTGCATAGCTGCAGCTGTCGAATATTCTACCAATTATTTCATCGAGCAATTGGATAAGAAGAACTTTAATAAAGCAAAAGAGCAATAGTAAATATAAGATGCGTCTCTTAAAACGAAGCCTTCTTCCCTGTTTATGTATAATACGTAAACATCCTCTTAAATTCAGCAGCTCTCCATACGATGCTGATATGTACTGAAAGAGAGATGAAATAATAATTCTGGAGGTTTATTACTAGGTTTAAATCTCATACTACAAGTTTATAAGTGGCTACTGTATGTTTACTACTACGCTGAAGCTGCAACTAAATTAAAATGAATATGCTTACTGTATGGAATCGCATTTGCTACTTTGCACCACTTTGTTTTGCGTTCTGGTGTATTTTTTATAGAACTGTCTGTCAGTGTGTCTGTGCGTGTGCGCGCGTGTGTGTGAGAGAGAGCTTATAATGATAACACAAATAAAGCTCAGGCTTTCATAAATAACCCACAGCATTTTATTTTCTCTGGTTATATTTTTGGGGAAAGTTTAGCTTGTCTACTGTAACTTATGGAACTCATAACTAGGCATCACACTGCTTACACTGCTTTATTTTCGTAAATAGTGGTAGGCCTAAATACAGCCATAACTAACATTTAGCAATCACGCTGATGTACGTTAGACTGAATGCATTCTGCTGAGACACTGAAGCGGATTTTACAATAGACTCGCTGTGCAGAGTTCGTTTTTCAGCAGACTTCTCTGACTCACTTCTTCAGTTAGCAAATCAATATCTTTTATACAGTCCATGGCATCTTTTTTTACATCACATATCCAAGCGAACGTAAAAGACTAACAGTTGTTACTATGATTAAACGACATTTCCGTACAACAGATTTGAATTGAATATTTTTTTTGTAATCGAATTTCTCGAGGAATCCTTTCAGCCATACTGCAGTGTCTGATCACGTGCAACTGCTTCCGTTACTGTGTTGTCTGCTGCTGCTGTTATTTAGGGTAACGGGAGTGATCATCCTTTGCTTTCATTTGATCCACATGGAGTTCTTTTGCAAATTTTAGAATTTAGAAATCTTTTTCTAATCGTGTCTTTTTCACAAGTCGATGGTATATGGTAAATCTTAAACATGTGAAGTTAGGGTAAGCCGTATCTGTGTTGTCATGGCTTGGGGAAGACGATATGCTGTACATGTACGGTCACAGTGATTAACAAACATGGATGGTTTATTATGCCAAAGCTATTACAACTTGATATTTCGATCAAAATTCCATCTTGAGCCGAATTCACACGTTTTTTTTTTGGGTGCAGATTTCACGCTACATGTCACTAACCTCCGTTGTCTTTACATTAAGCTGCTTAGACTTTATGAACACTGCAGAGGTTCTAAAATTGTTTTGCTTCCACTCTTAGGCTGCCAGGAGATAGCTGAGGAGTTCCGCTCTCAGGAGATCGACGGTCAGGCCTTGCTGCTGTTGAAAGAAGACCATCTCATGAGCACCATGAACATCAAACTGGGTCCTGCACTGAAACTCTTTGCCCACATCAGTATGCTCAAAGACTCATAGCCTCTTGGCAAGAGACTGAAGATGCCTGAAACTCCTGCACTGAATTCTCCTCACATCCCATTGTGTATGCAAACCAGGTTGCTGGTTCATTGTTCTGCTTCTCAGAGATAGACTGGGTTTTTCTGACAGCTTGTTAACATGTCAGGAAGGAATGATGTTCAGTCTTTAGTTATGGCCCCTTAGGGGAACAATCAACTTGTAACAGACGCAAGTGTACGCTTGTACATTCTGTAAATTATGTTTAAATAGTGGTGGTTCTTTACACATGGAGAAGTTCTTAAAATGCATCTCTGCCACTGGTTTACATTTCCTTTCATATCATGTAAGGACTTTGTTTTTACATCAGTCACATGTAGTTGGGGTGCTCATTGCCCCAGTGAATTGTGACTTGGGTTTTTATCAATATGAAAATGGAAAACGTGCTCAATGTATCTGTTTTATGGTATCAAACATTAGTGAGAATTGTTTTCTGTCCCTTACAGACAAGTCTGTAATTATCAAGATGTGCCTACATTGTCACTGATCCCAAAGACGCCAATCTTCAATCAGTCCATTCAGCCTAGGGGTGTGTGATAGTTAAAAAAAAAAAAAAAAAACCTTTTCTGGAATTTAGTCAATAACGCTAATTAGACTATATTTGCCAGTGTATATCTTGGGGCTAAAGTAGTTTGAAGCCATTTCTCTTAACCACCTGCATTGGCTCTGTATCCTTTCTGATGTAACTGGTGATATGTCTTGCCATCTGTTGCTTTTATTGTCTTAAAGCACTTTTTTTGCCCAGGTTTACTAAGTGCATTTTTGTGCCGGTACCTCGACAAATACCTTCATGGACAGCTGACTTCAAAAGTTTGTCACAATCTTCATATTTTGCATTTATTTTGGTTATTTTACAGATGGAGAAATGTTTGTCTTCAATGTCACCCGTTTTCCAACATTTTGGAGGTAGTCCCCTTTTCAAAGCCAAACCAACTACACAGACGTACACTGTGAGGCTGGTGATGTTTGTGTTTTGTCTCTCGTCACAGTTCGTTCACCCTTTTTTTTTTTACACAAGTCGTGCACTTTTAGGTTGAAATCTAGCTTGATTTGTAGTGCCAGCATGCTGCATGTGCTCAGTCCAATGGTCTCCTACGCGACGCAGTGAAAACTTGAACCCTTAAGACACATCCTAAGACTTTTCGCAACGCAAGTGACAGTCTCGGCTCACAAATAATTAAAACAACAATTAAGGTATTATCAGAAGCGATGTATATTGCACACCCCTAATTCGCCCCCATGAACACACACCACAGCACACGGGTTAGGAGGACTGGGAGCAGTGTAGTAATGTAGGAAAGCATCTCAACTGCCAAGTCAAGTTCCTCCGTACGATTAGCACAAGGAATTCAACAGCCACTTTTCACATGCCCTAAAAGGGCCAACATGTATATCAGTGGTCATTTTACTGATGCATTAATTTACATTCAAATGAACAATTGTCTATTTATTGAGAGGAAGTCTGATATGGTTTTGTATTTGGAGAAATAAAATCTTGTCACTGTACTGCGTTTGTTCTGAATTTGATCTTGAAGTGAACAGAAGTGCAGTAGTCACACAGCTCCAAAGTTCTGAGTGTGATCCATACCCTGGACTTGCATGTCCTCTATGTCTGCATGGGTTTACTCTGGGTACTCCAGTTATAGTGATAGGTTAATTGGTCACTGCAAATTTGACCCAGTCAGTGTCTGATTAGTATTAGTATTAGCATTGAAATGTCATATACAGCCACTGATGTGACGTTTAGTAATAGTACATAGGATATGGCTTTGTAAGATCCCAAAACCTTTAACAATATTACATGGTTTTACACAGTTTATCTATGTTGTTCACATACAGGTAATTCCATACTTTTGCTTCAAAGTACCTGAAGGTTTAAGCAACATCCTACCACTTAAAGTGTATTAAGTTACTGACATGAGGACCTGGTGACGGTTTGAAGTAAAATATTCCAAACTTGTAAAAAAAAAAAAGCTAATTTGATTACAAAATGAGTGCACTAGTGATTTGCAGTGCAAGTAGGTGAACATTCTGTGCAAGATTCAGAATTATTTAGATTTGTTTTTCAAAACCTTTTCCACTAACAATTTATAGTTTGCATTCCAAATGATTCACAAGAACTGAAATCAACTTATATTCACTAATAGAAAGTGTAAGTGACTTTGTAGTCAGCATTACAGTAGTAGCATTACGCAAGGCAGTTCATTTAGGTTCAGTTCTCACACCTTATGCAAGACTAGTGTGGAATATAAGGATGAATTTTATACATCAGCAAAAATGTTCAGCGCGAGTCTGTGCGGGAAGGCTGACTGTCGAGCTTTTACACAGCTACTAAAGACAAATGTCCAGAACCAAACTATGGTGTTTTTTCCATAAAATTCTAAAATAATTAAAATAGTTTGGAGCAAGAAGTGAACGTGAGGAAGCCACCAAAAGAAAAACTGAAAACCAGTGTGCATGTTACAAAACCTTGGACATACAAGGACATTAAACTGGTCCTCACCAATTAAAGTGCACATTTCTTTACAAAACCGGTGTGCTCATGATCAGTTAACAGCAATTAGCAACTACACTAAAGAGTCAATGGACCAAGGCTAAATTACACTAAATGTTTAAACATTATCCAATGCTAACTGAAGCCTTCAAGTCTGAAAATTCAATCATCAGAAGAAAGCTGAGGATGTGCTGCACTGCTACAAACTACAAAACTAACAGGGCGCCATGGTGGCAGCACCGCCCGCATGTCCTCCCTGTGTCTGCTTGGGTTTACTCCAGGTACTCCGGTTTCCTCCCACAGTCCAAAGACATGGTGTTGGGTTAATTACACTAAATTGGCATTGATTTAGATGTATATATGTGACTAATCTTGAGATGACCTTATGACCTAGTACAGATATAACCTTGTGTGCCAATGATGCCGATAGCAACAATACATTTGTAAAAAAAATGATCAAAACTAACAGCTTAAACACAAGCTTCTTCTGCATCGGCCTAAAAACGCTCGGTCTAAAGATAAACAACGTTGCCCTCTATTGGCTAAAATTACACATTAGCGTAACCCAGGAATCTAAAGCTATAAAGTGAAGTCTTGAGTGATGCAGATTAGGATATAAAGCAGGAGGCGACATCAGACCAACTTTACTGCTGCACGATTCCCCTAAAATCGCCCATACATTGTGTATTCCTAAATGTACGGTGGTTAAAAATAAACAAAAAAAAACCAACCACCTATTTTATCCCTGATTGCTGCGCACAACTACAGGACAGGCACACAACAGGCAGTACAATACCCATACTACCCCAGCATCGTTCCAAAAGCTTTAGCGGTCTCCCCAACAGCCAGTGTGTTTGTAGGTTCCTAGGGAAAAAAAAACAACTTGACTGGAATTGCTGACACACTTATTTTCTGACAGAAAATGAAACAAGATCTACGCCTAAGAGCTGCATTTATTTTTGGGAATGTTACCAGAGTGAATGAACTCACCCCAATCATGCCCAATCATTTAATTACGTCCAGAAAGAAGCTTCAGGAAAGCTGAAACAGCTGAAAAAGATCCTTATCCCACCATTTAGCTCTGAATAAAGGCATTTGCTAAATGAGAAATGTAAATGTGTATCAAGCAACAACCCTAGCCATCCAGGACAATATGTTCATGGGCGCTCTTGACCAAGAACATAGCAATGCCAACAGACCAGTGTCATACTATTCTCGAACATCCAGGAGGTCAGAAATAAAGGGATTACACTTCCCTCCAAAAGTACTGGAACAGTGAGGCCAATACTTTTATGTTTGCTGTAGCCTGACGACATTTGGGTTTGACATTAAATCGTTCAAACGATCAATATATTAGCTTTTATTTCCAGCTATTTACATCTGGATCTGATACACAGTTCAAAAGGTAGCACCTTTTGTCTGAACCCACCTATATTTCTTGGAAGCAAAAGTATTGGAACATGTGACTGTGAAGTGTGTTTTCTTGCCCAAGTGTGTCCTGTTACATTGATTCAATAAAATAGTGCTAAACTCAGCACTCAGTTTCAGATTTGGGACTGTTCATTTATAGCTACAGTAGAGGAGTAACCAAAATGAAAACCAGAGGGCTGTCCATGTGTAAAAAACTAACATTTATGAAGCTGAAAGAAGATGCAAAAACAATCAGAGCCATTGCATAAATAATGCCATAGCCAGTATAACTGATTGGATTTCCTGTAGAAGAAAGTCTCCACTGAATTACTAAGTAACCGATGCTAGACCAGGAAAGCAACAGCAGATGATGACAAAAATCTGTGTTATAAAGAACCTAAACTGTTACTGACATCAGCAGCATCCTCCAGAGGGCAGGAGTGAAGGTAACGCAAAACTACAGTTCGCAGAAGACTTCATGAAGAAAAGTAGAGTTAGCGAGAAGAATAGGAAGGCCAGGCTGGTATTTGCCACGAGGTACAGAGACAAGCCTCAGGAATTCTGAGACAAGTAGCATTTATGGACTGATGGGACAGATTTACCTTTACCACTGAGATGGAAATGCCTAAATTTGGAGAAATAAAGGATCTGCATGATTCCAAACATACAAGCTCATCTGTGAAACACAATGGAAGTACTGTCATGGCATGGGCTTGCATGGTTTCTTCTGGGACGGGCTCGTTAATCTTCACTGATGATGTCACGCATTTTGTCTGTCAAGATGAAGCCAAATGGATTGAGAGAACCCTTATTGTGGAGCAAGAGAACGACCCTAAACATACCGCTAAAAATATAACGACTTTCATCAGGGCCAAGAGGTGGGAGGTTTTGAACTGGCTTGGGCCTGGAAAAACAGCAAAAAAGAAGAATGTACTGTCAAGAATTCTAAACTGTTTATCAGATCCAGATGTAAATGCCTGCAAATAAAAGCTCAAATGTTGAGCTTTTGTCTCATATTCATATATTAATGTAAAACCCAAATGTTTTCAGTCTACAGCAAAAATAAAAGGATTGGCTTCACTGATCCGATACTTTTGAAGGGGAGTGTGTCTGACTGTGACAATTCAAACTGTTAAGTCAGTTCCAACTAAAAGTGCAAAAGTACAGGGCCACCATTAGAGCACATATATCATTGTTACAGCAAGGTTATAACTATCATATTGCATTACAGGCAGATTTCCCTCCACGTACATCACCTCAATGGCAACAACCTCGCCTCTCGCCCTCATCATAATTGTAACGTGACCAATGTCTTGCCAGCAATGAAACTCTACACATTTAAGCCGCTCAGTTTTTAGCCAACCAAGCGGTTGGTGGCACTTTAATTTTACTGCCCATGTCATCTTCTCTAGCTGGTAGCTCATCTTGCTAGTGCATCTTGACTCTTCTGATACCTTGCTGTTAATTGGTATTGCCCCACTAATTAAGTCTTTAAGTATGTTTACAGACATTGTAAATATGATAATACAACAAAGAGGGCTACTCAGTAACTCAGTAACACATTAAGTAAGCACGAGAAATTGCCTTTTTTTAACCTCCAAGTGGAGAAACTCGCCTCAAACCT